>BQNB010054907.1:13380-39339 GCA_026074375.1 Tanacetum coccineum
TCCATTTAACAATAAAAAAGATACAAAAAATAAATTTAAAAAGGAAGTGAACTTAAATATATATAAATCACCCAATAATGTATTTTTATAAGATGATCATAGCACATCTAAATCGATATATATATTGTTACTTAATTTTAATTTTTGGTGTTAATAGTTTATAAAAAATAGGCGCTATTGCGAGGTAAGGTATATGAAATAACTTGACACTTGATAGTATAGGTTTTGTTAACAAATTTATGATAAGCTTGCGAAAGCATATGCATAGAGACAAAACATTACATAATACTAAAAGGATAATAATTGATGTTTTAACAATATTGTAAGAAAGGATTATTTAGATTAAAAAACTAATCTCTATTGTTTAAATTTTATTGAATTAGAGAAGCCTAATAATACTATTTATGAATGAAGTAAATATACATTGGAATATGAACATGTAAATTAGAGTATGAACGTGTACATGTACAATATAATGGTATATATGTTTTATATTAAATACATCAAACATCAAACCGATTGATTTATTGAATTGATAGTTCAATTGGTCCAATCGATTGGCCTAGTGACAAAAACCTTTGGATTTACAAAATTTTCAATAGTTTTATTTAATATATAAAAGATACGTGATATACTAAAACTTGAAAACGTTATATACATATAATGTGAAAATATCAATGGGATTTTCTAGTTACAGACGTATATAGTTGCGATATTATGGTTAAGTGTTTCGTGTAATGTTTATATAAAAAACGTGAAAATATCAAAACGCAAATGCAAAAGGTTTAAAGAAAAATTCTTAATATGTATCAAAGAACATACAAAAAAATTAGTGAAACTGAAATTAAAACATTACATTAATTATGAGATAACTAACAATTCACGTTATTCGTCAAGTAAAACTTCAGCCATCATGCTAGAGTTAGAGTGCTCTTTCCAAGAATTCGTCTTGCTCAAGACGAACAGATTCCAAATGTAGGTGTTTATTTGTCATAATCTGTTTTCTCGCATAGCCAGCTTTATGTTGCATTTTCTACATGAATATCATGTAGAACTACAAAGATATTAGTGAAGCCAGTCAAAGAGTTCGGTTAAGAAGGAGTTTACACCTCAATGTTATGTACCAAGAAGTTTTACGTGATGAATAACGTGTTAAGTTATCTCATAATTGATGTAAATGTTTTATTTTCAGTCTTACTAAATGTTTTTTTTGTTCTTTGATATATTTTAAGAATTTTTCTTTGGGTTGAATTATCACATGTTACAATCTTTTGCAATTAGACTTGATACTTTCACGTTTTATGTATAAACATTACATGAAACACTTAACCATAATAGCACAACTATATCCGTGTGTCGCTAAAAAACCCATTGATACGCATACGTACTCACATAGTTTTAGTGATGCGTGAAACATAATTGTACCAACAGTTTTTCTATAGACTAATTGGCCATTTGGATCTCAAATGAGCCTTGGCCTGTCAATTTGTGTCTATTTTCAAATTAAAAAATATATGTTTCTATCTGTACATATTAAAAAGTAGATTGATTAATATTCAACTGGTAGTATACAATTATTTTATAAATCAGTTAGTATTTTTAAAATAACACGGTTGCATAAATTACAAGTATCTCGATAATAAAGTTGTCATTTGCAAATATTCATATATCAAACTTAAGGTGTAGTAAGGGGTATTAAGAAGTATTTTAGGCAAAGTACATTACTTATTTTAAGGGGTTGTAAGTTCCAAAATTCATAATACACTTTTTATAAGTAGTAGAGATAAAAATATGATGATATTTTTTCTTTGCTAACGTGAAATACTTAGACAAAGAAAATAAGAATAAACTTTGAAATATCAAAAGAACAAGAGAGGTTAAACTATAAAAGGGACATACCTAATAGATTTATCCCACATTGCTTGAAGAGGAAAACTTTCAAAAGAAAAACTCTATATAAGCAAAGCCCCCACCCTATTTTGAAATTTAGTTTAACTTTAGATGCTATTAAGCATTGAGCTTATAAGTTAAATAAATTATGTGTTCCTAAACAAGCTTTGTTGAGCTTATAAGTTACATAAATTTAGTTTGAGCATTATAATTGTAAACAAGGGCTTTTGAGCTCGAGCTTGAGTTAATAAAGAGCATATGATGTTTGATCTTTTATACGAGTATCTTAAGCTTAAAAGTTAGTTTATTGTAGGAATATTAAAAAAATTTCAAAATCTTAAGCGAGCTTCGAGCTCAAGCTTGAACAACAAAAAAATATTCGAGTTCGAGCTCAAGCTAATATAAAAAAGCTTATTCGAGCTCGAGCTGAGCTCTAGCCGAATAGTTAATAAACGAGCCTAGCTCGTTTAGGCCAAAACTCGACTCGGCTCAGATAATTAACACCCCTAGCTAGGAGGCAAACTTGTGTGCTGGAGTGCTAAGAAGCAGCAATCTGTAGCTATGTCTTCAATTAAAGCTGAATATGTAACTGCTGCTGGATGTTGTGCCAATATAATTTGGATGAAGATTCAGCTCAGTGACTATGACAGTGTATATGAGAAGGTACCCATATTTTATGATAACAAAAGTGCTATTGTAATTTCAAATAATCCAGTTCTGCACTCATGAACAAAGCATATTGATATAAAATTTCACTTTATCAGAGATCATATTGTTAAGACAAATAAGCCGTAAAAATGTTTATTTATATTTTATGATCTTTTTATGTTTTGTTGATAACAATCATAAAATCATTATAAGCTGAAAATAAAATACATATGTTTTAAACCAATATTTTTCTAACTTAATATATCTATCATACATCAAACTACATATATTTTACTACACTCAAGGTTTTGTACACATGATTATTTTTACAAAACTACACATTATACAAGTAACACAAAGTTACTTACACATTTATTTTTAGAAATTATGTAAAATAAAATTAGTCTTTATATCATGCATGACATCACCATAATCTTTCCATATCTAAGCAAGATCTTGGAAGACTACACAAGATTTTGGGAGATTTGATATCCAAAATCCAGATTTGCATATTAGACCGCCAAATCCCTTGCCTAACACTGGCCAAATCCCTTTTGGGAGGGATCCACCGGATATGGGTGAACAATGTCTAATTTTGCCTATAAATAGCAAGCCATTTCTCATGTTTTCTTCACCCATATCTTTTACATCTCTCTAACATTCTCATATCTCTTTTCTAACCTTTGATCTCTAATCAAGCTAAGTTTCATATTTCATTTTTAGGTGATTCTCTTACTATAAGAAGAAATTACCGATTTTCTATATGAGACGATCAAGCTTAAGTTTCCTTGTTGCTTGTCTTCATTATCACATCATATTGATTCTTGCACATCATTTGTTCATTATAATCATATACTTCATCCTTGTAAAGAGTTGATAGCATTGGGTTGGTTCTACCTTTGTTAGATACCGATATTTAGCTTTGTACCGAAAAAAGTGTAAGCGAAGTAAGGTTGGTTCTACCATTGTTAGAACCCGGTATATAGCTTTGTACCGGATAAAGTGTAAGCAACGTTGTGAGGCTTCTCTGTTAGACAAGGAGATTGTGAACTAGTGTTACGAACTCTCAAGTTGGGTACTCGGGGAGTAGAGTAGGACAAGGAAGGTGTCTATGTAGCCGAACCATTATAAATACTTGTGTCACGATTCTATCTCTTCATACTTTATCTTTAATTTATTTGTATTTATTATTTATTTGACTACATTCATTAATTTACAAATCAATATCATCAATCTTCACATAAACTTAATCTATATATTTTTGAAACATAAATTTAAATTGGTAAAACTATTCAACCTCCCTTCTAGTTTTCCACAATTAGCATCAAAAGCAAAGTTACTAAAGTTTTTTTAATATATATTGTATTTTAAATCTTTAAAATCGATCAAATAGATTTAGAAAACTACAAAGAGGGGCAATCTATGCAAATACCATCACTCTTTGAAGCTAACAATTTTATCTATTAGAAAAATAGATATGAAACTTATGTGAAGTCTAAAGATATTGATCTTTGGCATATTATTTTTGATGGTGATTACAAATATATTTTAAGAAATTCTATAACCGGTAGAGATGAAAGTGTTACGTATGAAATACATAACGATGAACACAAGAAAATGCTTTCTAAAAATAATGAGGCTAAAATGGTTTTATATAACGCGTTGCCTAAAAAGGATTACGAAAGGATTTGTATGTTTAAAATGGCTAAAGATATTTGGAACTCATTAGTAATCACTCATCAAGGTAATAAACAAGTCAAAGATAATAAAATAGATTTGTTTGTTAAACAATAGGAACAATTTTTAATTTCTGACAATGAAGATATTGATTGCGCATTTGCAAGATTTAATACTATAATTACATCTCTAAAAGCACTCGATGAATCTTGAAATTGGATTACTATTAGTACATCTTTAAAAGCACTTGACGAATCCTTTTCAAGTCGTAATCATGTTAGAAATTTCTAAGGGCACTTCCAACTAAATGGCGACCGAAGGTAACGGCCATTGAAAAGTTAAAAGATTTATCGACACTTCATCTCGACGAGCTCATTGGCAACTTAAAAGTCTATGAAGTGGTGATTGAATAGGATTCCGAGGCATCCAAAAACAAGAAAGAAAATCACAAGTCACTAGCTCTAAAAGCCAAAAAGGAGTCAAGTGACGAGAAAATTCCATGTACAGGAAGTGATAATTAAGAGTACGCGATGGCGGTAAGAGACTTTAAGAAGTTCTTTAGAAGAAGAGGAAGATTCATGCGATAACCACATGACGACAAGAAAGCCTTTCAAAGAGTAAAAGAAGATAAAAAGGGAAAGGTTGATCGAAAGTGTTTCAAGTGTGGTGATCCAAATCACTTTATAAGTGATTGTCCCAAACACTCCTACAATGACCAAAAGGCAATTGTTGGAGGGTCGTGAAGCGATAGTGATGAAGATGTAGATCTCAAGAAGGACGAGATATGTCTCATGGCACACGAATCAAATGAGGTACATTCTGACACCCTTTATTATAGTAGATCTTCTTTAGATGATGAAACTTTGCAAAACGAATATAACAAATTGTGTAAAATTAGTCTTAAGGTTATTAACAAAATCGAGCACTTCAAAAATAAAATTGAACTCCTAGATAATGAGGTTTTTAAACTAAAGGAAAGGTTAAAAAAGCTGGAGAAAAATAAGGGACTTTGTGAAGAATGTAAGTCGTGTCTAGATCTTCATACAGAAAATGAATCACTAGCCTTTAAACTTGATAGTTCGAAAATAGTAGCCATTATCTACAAGAAATGCTTAAAAACAAAGATTACCTAATGACAGAAAAGGACTGGGATTTACATATTGTAAAGCTTCGATTAGGGAGGTTAAAATGGTAAAACCTGTTAAAAATGTTGTTAAAAGGACTTCTAATGTCCAAGATCCGGTGGATCCCTTTGAAAGGGATTTGGCTAGTGTAGTCAAAGGGATTCGGGCACCTGATGCAACATCTATAAAATTAAAACCATCTATGCCATCTAGAGTGAATTTTGTTCAAATAACTAAGAAAACCTCACCTAGTTCTACTATAGAAAATACCAAACAATCATCACCTTTAAAACATGGTCAAGGACTTGCAAAAGGTAAAATTCAAACACGACCAAAAACGCCACTTAGGAGACAAAACACCGTTTATCCTAAAAGTAACTACAACCAAGTTAATTAGAACTATCATCTACATAACGGATATCAATTCCAACCTCCAAACTTTGTTCCTTGGGGATCATACCCGACATTTCCTTTTGTTAACCAAACAAATGGTATGTATAACGCAAATGTACCCATGAGATATTGGGGACCAAACGCTTGAGTTGTTCCATGCTTTTAGGTATGTCTAAAGGTAAAATTGGAACCGGATGAATGGATCAAGGATAGTGGGTGTACAAGACACATGATCGGAAACAAGAGCTTATTCTCCACTTACGAACCTTATGATGGAGGTAACGTAGTGTTTGGTAGTAACGGAAAAAGAAAAATCATCGGCAAAGGTATGATTACTCATAACTCCTTATCTATTAATGATGTTAGTCATGTAGATAATCTTAATTTTAACTTGTTTAGCATAAGTCAAATATGTGATAAAAAGTGCAAAGTAGTATTTAGTGAAACCGGTAGCAAAATACTTACAAGACGACATTACCATAGGAAGAGGGATTAGGAAAAATGGTCTTTATGCAATGAAAATTGGTAACACACCTAAAGATAAACTTTGTCTAACCTCTATAGATGATACCTTGACTCTTTGGCATCGAAGATTGGGTCACGCCATTATACGACTTATACAATCGCTATCATCTAAAGAACTTGTTAGAAACATACCAAAACCAAAGTTTGAAAATCATTTTTGTGATGCTTGCAACATAGGAAAACAAGTTTACGCTAGCCATAAGGCTAAAAATATGATTTCTACTATCAAGTGTCTAGAACTTTTACATATGAATTTATTTGGTTCGTTGGCTATCCAAAGTTAAGGAGGAAACTTCTACACCTTGGTTATAGTAGATGGATACTCAAGATACACATGGACTAGATTTTTGAAAAACAAAAATGAAGCATTTGATCACTTTGAAATTTTGAGTAAGAAAATTCAAGTTTAAAAAGGATGTCCCATTGTGTCGATCCGTACAGATCACGGTCAGGAGTTTGATAACGAAGTGCAATTTTGAGCTTTTTGTGACGCTAATGGTATTACTCATAATTCCTCGGCACCATGCACTCCTCAATCAAACGGGATAGTCGAACGTAAAAATAGAACTTTACAAGAAATGAGTCGTACTATGTTAAATGAAAAATCCTCAAAAGTTTTGGTGTAATGCCGTCGACACTTCTACTTATATACTAAATAGAATATTAATTAGGCCTTTTCTTGGAAAAACTCCTTACGAACATTTTAGAGGTAAAAAGCTATCCTTAGAATATTTTAAAGTTTTTGGTAGCAAATGCTTTATCCTTAACATCAAAGATTACCTTACTAAATTCGACCCTAAATCCACCGAAGGCGTATTTATAGGATATTACCCCACTAGTAAAGCCTATATAATTCTAAACAAAGAAACCATGAAAATCGAAGAATCTTTAAATGTAAGATTCTAAGAAAGTGATCCTCCAAAATCATCACCTTTAGTAGATGATGATATAATTGAAAGCCAAATCATAGAAAACCAAGTAGAAATAGAAGACAAGGAAAATGGACCATTAATGGAATTGTAAACAACAAAGAAACCAAAGATCATCCATTAGAAAAGGTCATAGGAAAATTAAACAAAAGGACCTTAAGGTCTCAAGCACGTGATCAAAGAAATTTCTTTTGTTTGGTGTGGTCCGTAGAACCTAAAAATTTTAAGGAAGCTATTAAAGACGAAAGTTGGGTAATGGCTATGCAAGAAGAATTAAACCAGTTTGTAACAAATGATGTCTAGAACCTTGTTCCACCTCCTAAAAATCAAATTATCATTGGTACAAAATGGGTTTTCAAAAATAAATTAGATGAAAATGGTGTAGTATCTAGAAACAAAGCTAGGCTCGTCGCATAAGGATACAACCGACAAGAAGGAATAGATTTCGACGAGACATATGCTCCTGTAGCAAGATTGGAATCTATAAGAATCCTTCTAGCGTATGCTTGTGCAAATGATTTCAAACTTTTTCAAATGGATATCAAAAGTGCTTTTCTAAACGGTTTTATAAATGAAGTAGTCTACATATCACAACCTCCTGGTTTTGTCGATTTTGAAAAACCTAATCATGTGTACAAACTCAAAAAGGCTTTTTATGGTCTTAAACAAGCACCTAAAGCTTGGTATGATAGACTTAAGGTTTTCCTCCTAGAACATAAGTATACCATGGGATTGGTAGATAACACCTTATTTACCAAGAAAAGAGACTCACATATTATTATTGCCTAAATATACGTGGACGGCGCCATATTTGGATCAACTTGTCAAGATCTTTGCAGCGAATTTTATAAAATTATGCACGACGAGTTTGAAATGAGTATGATGGGTGAGTTAAATTTTTCCTCGATGTACAAATAAAACAACTAAAAGATGACATATTTTGCAACCAATCTAAATATATCAAAGAAATGCTTAAAAAATTTGGTCTAGAAGACTCAAAACCTATCAAAAAACCAATGTCATCTGAAACTAAACTCACCAAGGATGAAGACAACGAATTTGTAGACAACACCAAGTATCGAGGCATGATTGGTAGTTTACTCTACATCACGGCAATCTAACTAGACATCATGTTTAGTGTTTGTCTATGTGCCCGTTTTCAAGAAAATCCCAAATCTTCTCACCTTGAAGCCATTATAAGAATATTTAGATACATTAAAGGAACAACATATCTAGGATTATGATATCCCAAAGGAATGGGTGTAGAAACCATAGTTTATGTTGACTCCGACCATGTTGGGGACTATGTAGATTGTAAGAGTACTAGCGGTATTTGCACCTCTTGGGTTACTGTCTAATATCCTGGTTCTCCAAGAAACAAACCGCACTAGCCATCTCCACCACGGAAGCAGAATACGTATCCGCCAGCAAAGCATGCAAACAAGCATTGTGGATGAAACAAGCTCTCGTAGACTATAACATCAAGCTAAATGACATTCACGTCCTATGTGACAACAAAGGATCCATCGACCTTAGTAAAACCCTGTCTTACACTCTCGCACCGAACATACAGAAATTCGACACCATTTCCTTTGAGATAATGTACAAAAAGGAAACATCTCAATAGAGAAGGTCTCCTCAGAAGATAACATTGCCGATATCCTAACCAAACCACTAAAAAGTAAACACTTTAACTTACTTAGACTAGGACTTGGACTTATGGAACCAAACTCTTAATAAACCTAAACCCAAAAAAGTAGGATTGACTACTTGTTTACTCATACGAACTCTTCAAGTCGCTTGGTAAATGTCAATTCCACAAAATCCAAACAAACCTTTGACAATTAAAAAATTCTTTTCCTTCTTAAATCTGATTGTAGGAATCTATTATGCACCTCAAAAAAAAATTTTGGGAAAATTTTTCTTTCATACTACTATATGTACCTATATCACATACTATTATATATACATTGCATCATTAAAAGATTTTTTTTTTGCATACAAAACCCCGAAAATGGTTTTTAAAGGAAAAATATTCTCATGACTAAGACACACATGAAAATCTTTTCTTGCATTGATTAATACAAAGCAAAAGTATTTTTCTAATGCATCACTACATATGTCTCTTGAATGTTGATAACACTCAAAATATAAATAAATTATCTCCCGTTAATATGTAAATTATCTATATAAATATGTTAAATCGTGTGATTAGATACTTATTTGTGTAACAGTTGTTTCAGGACTAAAGATCACGAAAAGGACTAAGAACGCAAAAGATATTCATTAAATGGACTAACAACCATTAGAAGAAGGATCTAGATGTGAAAAGAGAAAGTATTAAATTATAAACGCCAAAGTGCGGCGCACATATTCTAAAAGTACGGCGTACTTTGTATCGTGGAGAGAAAAAATTTAATGCTGAGGAGAAGTACGACGCACTTCAGCCTGTAGTTACTCAAATCATTAATTTGGAGCATTGAATCCATGGCTCTTCATCTCTTTTCTCTTCCCAACTGATACACTCCTTGGGATATAAATAGAGGACAAATTGTGTAACACCCCCTTATTTGATATATAGCAGCGGAAGCTAATTTGGGGTATTACTTCATGAACCAACAGTCATAATCATAGAAAATGACTCAAAAGAGACGTTTTTGGAAAATTTAGTTATCATTCAATAATATATTAGAGTTTTACAAAAGAAGGTCCCAAAATACATATGAAAACATAGAGTTTGAATGATAACAAGTTTGGACGTCCTCAAGTCCAATGCCACTCCGTGCCATAGGTTGCTTAATTACCTGAGATAAACATGCTAAAAAGGTCAACACAAAGGTTGAGTGAAATTCACAGGTTTGAAATGTAATAGTTGAATACAAGTCAATGTAATAGTAATAATTGCAACAAATACAATTATCATGGTAAACAATATTATATTATTGTACTAAGCTCATGACACCGAAGCCTTAAGTAAATGTTATTCATAAGTTGTTACCCTAAGCGGGTGCTTTGTCAAACACCCAGAATTCCTCAAATGAAATGCGTTCGCTGGCAATGTATGAACCAGAACCTGGACGGGGAAGTTCAATCTCAATAGATCTATTCACGACATTCGCGCTTACTTCGCAAAGTAATCAATGGTTTATGATAGTGGGGCCTTTTGGCAAATGGAGGTACTTAAGCAATAATATATCAAGATAACATACAGTTGGAAAATACTTGTATTCATGTTCATAACATGTATCTCCCCACAGAGTTTAGAAAACATGTAAAGGTGGGACTATGAACTCACCTTAATAAGGTAGTTTGATTGATGTTAAAAGTGACTCAAATGGAAGTAAACAGCTTTGTCACGTAACCTAGGGTAATATGTCAAGTCTTAGTTCGATTGTTTATATTTCAAAACTTTATTTCATAAAGTTTAATGTAAATATTAATTTGGTTTATGAAAATATCATATCACTGTTCGGGCTATCATAATCCAGAGGTCATGTAGTAAACGTTTGAGGAGCTAGGACACTTTAAATCGTAAATCCAGCAACTCGTCATAACGTCTACCTAAATGAAAACCCCTCACATGAAATTCCCTATTAACGTGATATGTTATAGTTTAAATGATAAGATTTTATCTTTTTAAGTTTCTTCAAAAGCTAGTGGATGATAAATTATATTTAAAGATATAACATAATTATTTTTATATGTTTCGATCGATGAATGAACGATAAATGTATCGGGTTTTAATAAAATCAAGTCTTATAATGTTAAATTATATTTTTATAATTAAATATAAAAATATTACATTTTATACCTTCGAGAATTCAAAAATGATAATATATACCCTTGGTGTAATAACTTTACAAAATTAACCCCTTTATATATATATCTTTAAATATTTAAACCCTTAACTTTGAAATATGGAAAAATAAACCCATGTAGTTTAACTTTAGAATAATTACATTTTTGGCCTGAAAGTTTAATAATTTCAAAATTTACAATATATATCCCTCATGCATATACGATTTGCATTTCTAGTCCAAAATCCATATACTTTATATTTTTGAATCCGATTTCATTTTGTAGCGTATAGCTTATCACAATAAGCTACAATTGGTTTTATAGCTTAAACAAGCTTATAGCTTAAGAAATGAGCTTATGAGCTTGATAATTCCAAAAAGGGTGCGTTTGATTTTGAATTTATAACCCGCTGGGTTAGAGCTTTTAGAGTTTGATTCTAAGCTTATAAAAATAATAAAGAAGCTTATTAGAAAAGCTTTTAGTATTAGCTTGTAGCTTTTAGCTTATAGGGTTCACAAAAATAAGGTTTTAGGGTTTTAGGGTACGTTTGGTTTAGGAAAACAAAATGTATAGGTTTAGAGTTCAAGAGTTTATTTCTTGTGATCATGAGAGATACATAAGAGCTTACTAAGGATCTAAAACATATTAGGAGTTTATATAATAAGTAGAACTTACAAGAACTTGAAAATGGGTTTAAATAGGTGAATATAGTTCGAAAAACTTGGAGATGACTTCAAGAACCCTTGTTCTAATTAAAACTTAGCTTTAAAACAGCTTATAGACCTTTCTTCTCCTTCCTAGGCTTGGCTAGATCAAGAACTTTAAGGTATGGTTTAGTTTAGATGGTGAGTTGTGAAGGTGTGCTTGGTCTCGGCTTATATAGGGCACGAATGGATTGGAGCCCAAGTTTTATAGAGTGGTGAAAAAGTTTAGCTAGGAGTGGTGGCTAAGGAATAGCTAAGATAAGTATTAGAGGCTAGGACTAGCGTAGCAAGGCGTTGAGTGGTGGTGAAGGGTTCGGTTTAACAAGGAGGTGACGAGGAGGTTACTTGGAGTCCAAGGTGGCGATGAAGGTGTGTGGGTGGTTGCTTGGTGGTGACAAGGTGGTGGATCATGGTGGAGGGAGGGTGGTTGCTTGGTTTTGGTTCGAAACTAGGTGAACTAGTTTAGGGTTTTAGGGTTTTCGTCTAGGGTTAGGGTTTAGGATTAGGGTTATGACGAGCTAGGGTTAAGGTTTATGGTTTTTGGACGAGTATAGGTTAGGGAAGGAAATGGCGTTTAAATGCGTACTTGATGTGTTTGTAACTTGTGCTCAACAAGTTGTAAGAAAACTAGAAAGAAAATGAAGGGAAATAGTCCAATTTGAAATCTATGCATAGTCGAATTGTACTATAAGCTTAAATGAGTTGTACTTTGGTTTAGGAGGGAAAATGTAATTCAAATTTTGTGCATTCATCACTTGTACAAGTGCCTTGAATGCTTGTACATTTATTTTGTATGTAAACATTACATTTAGTTAGGGTTTTGATATAAACGTTAACGTATAAAGTCTGTTTTATAATAATGTTTTGAATTTTACGTTAAATAGATAACGTATGGTAAAAATGGAGATTAAACATATTGCTTGACATATTATAAAGTTTACTTGCTATAAACGTTGATGAAATTGGCATTGGTAGATTGCGGGAGCTCGTTTACTTTTGTAATGTAAGTTACGTTACATTATGGATGGAATAAAGCAAAAATCTTTCCATGAAAATGGTTGCATCTAATTTAATAGAAGGAAATTACATAGATGAAAATTTGCATCTAATTTAATTGATGGATAATTACATAGAGGAAAATTGTGGGTTGTTATAGTCTCCCAACCTTAAAGAAATCTCGTCCCTAGATTTTGTTGGATGATGGAATGATGTTTGGAAATAGATGTGGATACTTGGCACAAATTTTATCTTCGTGTTCCCACGTGAATTATGGTCCTCTTTTAGAGTTCCATCTTACTTTGACTATAGGGATGCGACTTTATCTTAGTTGCTTGACTTCTCGATCTATAATTTCTATTGGTTCTTCATAAAATTGAGTTTGTCATCGAGCCGAAGCTCTTTCATTAGAATGATAAGGGATTCGTTAGATAGGAATTTCTTTAGATTAGAAATGGTGAAGGTACTGTGGACATTACTGAGTTCTTCAGGAAGCTGAAGTGTGTATGCCACAGGGCCAAGGATCTTAAATGGTCCAATGTACCGAGGGTTAAGCTTTCCTCGCTTTCCGAATCGGATGACACCTTTCTGAGGTGACACTTTTAACATAACACGATCTCCAACTTGAAATTCTAAAAGGCTTTCACCTTACATTAGCATAACTCTTTTGCTGATCTCTTGCAGCTTGCAAGTGTTGTCGGATTTGTACTATCTTTTCAGTGGTTTCATAGATTATCTCTGGTCCTGTGAGTTGAACATCTCCAACTTCGGCCTAACAAATAAGTGATCGACACTTTTGACCATAAAGTGCCTCAAATGGTGCTGCCTTAACACTGGCATGGTAACTATTATTGTAAGAAAATTCTACCAATGGTAAGTGTCTCTCCCATCCTTTTCAGAAATCTATAACATAAGCTCAAATCATATCTTCGAGTGTTTGGATGGTTCTTTCACATTGTCTATCAGTCTAGGGATGATATGTCGTACTTATGTCTATTTGTATACCCAAATTACTCTGCATTGATTGCCAGAATCTGGATGTGAAATAACTGTCATGATCTGAGATGATGGATATCAACACTCCATGCCGTAAAACTATCTCCTTTATATACAACCTTGTAAGGGTTTTCATACTATCTGTCTCTCTGGTAGGGATGAAATGTGCTGATTTGGAAGGCGGTCTATAATGACCCAAATTGTATCATGTCCGTTTGATGTTTTGGGTAATTTTGTAATAAAGTCCATCCTTATTCTTTCCCATTTCCATGTAGGAATCTCTGGTTGTATCAGTAAGCCAAATGGCTTTTGACATTCTGATTTGACTCTAGAGCATGTTAAACACTTCTAGTATACCTTTGTTTTTAGATATGTAGCGGGCATAAACCCCAACGTTTTTCTTTGCCTTCTATTCTATTGTTGGTGGTGATCATTGTTGCGGTTGTTGTTGTTGTTGTTGTTGTTGTTATGGTAGTTGTTGTTGTTGTTAGTGAAGGTTCGTTTATCATCAAACTTTTATTTGTGATCATTGGTTCCTTGCACAGAATTGTGCTTTAGTACCTGATCCATTAGCCTTTGAGCTATGTTGGCAGCTTCTTCCAGAGTTGCGGCAATACTATCAGCAACTAATTTCCTGATGGCGGTCTGAGTCATAGTTGGTGTTGTAGATGTTGATGTTGATGTTGATGTTCTATTGGGATACATTCTATCAATATTTACAAGACAACACAAGTAAGAATCATATCCTCAAGTTATTGTTTAAAAATTTTCATACATGATTGGTATTAAAATTATTTGACACATCATGTATGGATTCTTATTTTTTGATACATGATCTACACAAAGAATTACCGCACCTTTGATATTACATTGCAGGATATAACGGGAATTTTAGAATTTAAGACTTTCATAGATGGATACTCTAACAAGCATCTGACTCATTAGGTTTCTCGAGGATTAGTTCACTTTTTAGTGACCACTTAGATAACTTATCAAAGGGATAGTCTGGTGATGGGGGTGTACTTGACCTAACCGGTGATGAAGATCCTACTGATGAGGACGGAGATAACGATACATGAGTAGTCGTAATACAAGACATAGGATAAACAACCATGACATACATAGATCTATATCATGAAACGACGATGTATAATGGAATCACCACTGTATTAAGTTATAAACAACTTGTCTATAATTTTTACATAGTTAAAATTTGACAAGCGTCATTATTTATACCACACATCCAGTGGTTGGATTCTAGAAAGCTGTAAGTGATATGGATCTAATCTAGTAGCCTGGTGGTGGTGGTCCTCCCTTGCAGTTCTTGAGCTCATGGATTGTATCCAAAAAGACTCTTCATATCTGATTGGTGGTGAACCTGGATATCCTTAATGAGTATCTCTAGAGTAGAAGTCCTGAAGCGAGCAAGAGTAATCTTGTCGTTATGTCTCATTTGCTTTCTCTAAAGTCCAGCAATCTGAGCACGCGCTTCTTGAAGTTCGGTCTTTAGTTTGTCAAAATCTTGTTGTATGATTACTCGACCGTCAACATGACCTTCATATACGGATCATCATAGAAATGTGAGATGGCTAGAGAGACCAAGAGATCCTTAGATAAATCATCTGAAGGATCAGAGAGGTGTTTCCCCGAAAGGCTGGACCATTATTGTTCGGTGGAACGGAGTATAGTCAAGCGTAGTTTAGAGGAAAAAGCATCTCAACATTGTAACAGAAGATGGACGATAATATGTTAGATAAAGTCAAGTAGAACATATCTCCTGTAAACAACCCAGTGAAAATAACATAAGTTATTTAATATAATAGTTATGTATCTTTACATACTATTCAGGAAATGTAGTGGCATGGAGGACTTTCTTGGATGGAAAAAGTAGTTATAGTTTAGGTTTTAACCTTGTTCTCTATAACCGAGGCTCTTGATACCAATCTGTAACACCCCCATATTTGACATATAGCAGCGGAAGCTAAATCAGGGTATTACTTCATGAATCAACAGGAAATCTAGAAAACGACTCAAAAGAGACGTTTTGGAAAATTTAGTTATCATTCAATATTATATCAGAGTTTTACAAACAGGAGGTCCCAAAATACATATGAAAACATAAAGTTTGAATGATAACAAGTTTGGACGTCCTCAAGTCCAATGCCACTCCGTGCCATAGTTTGCTCAATTACCTGAGATAAACATGCTAAAAGGGTCAACACAAAGGTTGAGTGAAATTCATAGGTTTGTAAACAATATGGTTGAATACAAGTTATCATAAGTGGTTAATTAATATTCAATTTCATATACAATTATCATGGTAAACAATATTATTGCCCTAAGCTCATGCAACCAAACATTAACATGGAAATCACCTCAGTGACATTAGTAAGGAACCAATGTCCTCGTGGAAAGGTAACTTGCCAAAGTTACCCATTGTCCTCAAATATAGTGTGTTTGGTTACCCCATGTACGGGTACACCAACGGGAGTCGTCACCCCTAATAGATCTATCCATAATATTCGCGTTCACTCGCAAGTGACTAATGGTTCATGATTAAGAAATATTGGCAGTGAAGGCAAACTTAGGCAATAATATATCAGGATAGCATACAGTTGGAAAAATACTTGGTATTTCAGGTTTATAAGCATGTATCCCCCCTCGCGGTTTATAAACATTTAAAAGATAGAAAATGCGAGGCCTATGAATCACCTTGATAAAGGTAGTTGATTGATTTAGAATTTAATACAAATGAGTAGTAAACACCTCGTCACGCAACCTGGGGTAATATGTCAAGTCTTAGTTTGATTGATTCAAACTTTATTTAATAAAGTTTAACATAAATATTCATTTGGTTTATTAACTTGTAAAAACATCGTATCACTGTCCGAGCTATCATAATCTAGAGGTCATGTAGTAAACGTTTGAGGAGCAAAGACACTTTAAATCGTAAATCTAGCAACTTAGGAGTATCGACAAACGTCTACCAAATGAAGCCCCTCACATATTAAGATATCCTAGTAACGTGTACGTTATAGTTAAATGAATAGATTTTAAGTTTCTGTTTCTTCAAAAGTAGTAGATGATAAATTATTTATAATATAACATAATTGTTTTATGATGTTTCGATCGATGAATGATAACGACCAATGTGTCGGGTTTTTATAAAATCGAGTCTTATATTATTTAAATAATTTTTAGAATTAATATAAAGATTATTACTTTTTATAAACCCTTGAGAATAGAAAATGACAAATAAATACCCTTGGTGTCTATAGATATCTATATATATATAAAATATATATATATATATATATATTATATATATATATATATAAATTTATAATTTAATCCCATTAAATAATGAAATTAAAAAACATTTAACCATAACTTTCAAAGTAATGGACAACAAAACCCCTGAAATTTACTTTAGGATAATTACAATTTATTGGCCCAAAAGTTATAATTTTCAGAAAATACAATATATACCCCTATGCATGAAATCATTTGCGAATTAAGTCCAAAATTCATAATCTTAGTATTTTTGAAATCCAAATTAGATTTGCAGCTTATAGCTTATCACTATAAGCTAAAATAAGTAGGTTTTACGAGCTTCATGCTTATGAAAAGAACTTATGAGCTTAAAAATCCAAAATGGGTATGTTTGGTTTAGAAAAATTAACTCGATGGGTTAGAGCTTTTAGGATAAGTTTTAATGATTATAAAAGTGATAAGTGAGCTTATAGAAATAGCTTATTAGGTTTACAAAAAGAGCTTATTAGGGTTTTAGAGTTTTAAGGGTTCGATTAGGGTTCGGTTTTAGTTTAGGGTTTCTAACATGGTTTGGCTTGATCAAAGGATTAAAACAAGGTTCATACATGATCTTAAACATAACTAGAGCTTATTGAACTAGATAGAAGACTTAATTATACAACGAAATGATGAAATTGGGTCCGAAACAAGCAATATAACCCAAAAATCCTTATGGAGATGGAATCAAGAGCTTCTCTTTTTTAATCTGGGTTTCCTACTTAGCTTACCTTCTTCTTATTCTTCCTTAGCTCAGCTAGAACACCATTTCAAGTATGTGTTTGAGTTTATGGTGAGTTATGAAGGTATGGGGTGTGTTTCGGCTATATATATAGGGACGAATGGAGTGGAGGTTAAGTAAACTTGGAGTAGTGGCCAAGTAAACTTAGAGTGGTGGCAAAGGAGTGAAGAGTGGTGCCCAAGGAGTTTTACTTGGAGCCCAAGGTGGTGATAAGGTGGTAGTGAGGGTGCTTGGTTGATACATCTTAAAAAGGTCATGGCTGTTTTTGAACAACCACATTAGTCCCGGTGAAATGTTGTCATATTACACAAACCGTAATTCTGATTAAGCTCAAACCAATAAGCATGGTTAATATTTGCTATCCTCTAGAACTTTTAGGTTTACATATTTAGGGGTTCACTATACTAAAATCTCTAGATAAAACAAAACAGCCATTTACTACAGGTGTGCAGAATCTGCGCACCTTTGCCATTTCGGCTATAACTAATTCATCCGACATCGAATCGGGTCGAGTCACCCGGCAAAATGATCACAAGACATAGGGCTACAACCTAGTATTTTTTCTTAATACCCAACACCTACTGATTTTGCCCAGATCCTATGTTTTTATCAAACTTGATCAGATTCTGAAATTTTAACTATGAACCGTGTATTCGAACTAGTTTAAGTGGCATCGGGTTTGCTAGGGTTTTTGGGTTAGGACGAGTGTTAGAGGGAAACTAGGATTCAAATGTGGTGCATTGAGTACTTGTAACTTGTGTCTAAGAGGTTGTACGAAATCCTTTAGAAAAATGGAGGGAAAATGTATATTTTGAATTCTATGCATTGTCGAATTGTACATTGTGCTTCAAGGGGTTGTACATTGGTTTTGGAGGGAATTATATTTAAATATTTTACATAGATAACTTGTGCACTTGTCTTATAAGCTTGTACATTTGTATTGTATGTAAACTTTACATGAAATCGGGGTTTTGATATAAACGTTAACGTATGAAATCCGTTTTGAATTAAATGTTATGAAAGGTACGTTAAATAGATAACATATGGTAAAATGGTGATTAAAACATATTGCTTGACATATTATAACGTTATACTCCAAAAATTGATGTAACAAATATGCATATAGTCACACAGAAAGAGATTCACGTTTTTTGTCACCAAAGATCGCGCCACCGTAGGTGTCCTACGGTGACATTGTTGAGTTCGTGGCCTTTTTCATTGAAAAAGAGTGACCAAAACCCGAATATGTGTGACAACATTAGGCACAATTTTATTGATTAATTAGTATTTATGACCGAAACATTTTATAAATGTGCACACGAATGAGTTTTGAGAGAGACTAATGGTATTCGTAGCCATTTGGCCACAATAAATATATAATCTATGTTACATTTGAGAAGATTATTCAAGTGTAATGTAAAATTTGTGTGACTAAATTTTTCCCGACCTGTGGCCACATGACTATAATAATCAAATGTGACGTTTGTGATGATTTATCAAAACAACGGTGTGTTTATTTTTTTAGCTATCACATATAATTTTAAAAAAAAAGTGGTCAAAAAGTGTTAATAAGTGTGATCATATGCTTTTTAAAATCAAGTAAATGTGTATTTTATGTGACTATTGTTCATCCAATGGTCACATGAATTTTATTGATTGTGTAGGCATATTGTACTATATAGTCAACAACATAGCATGATATTGTTAGCATTTAGTCACTATACCAAGTTATCCAAAAGTGTCAAAACTGTTAATAAGTGAGACCATGATGATGTTTAGAGAAAATTCCATAAGGAACATGGAAAAAAAAAACCAGCTCTCATCTTTCCAGTCCATTTTATTTCATCAAATTGTTTAGATTGAATTCTTATTATTAATTTTAATTAAAAAACCCACTTTCACCTTATTTTTTAAAAAATTAAATATCTCACAACCGTTATCGTTAACGCAAAACGACACATAACCATTGCGACGATAGAATAACTCATCTTTCTATATGAGGGGGCACTTCCTATATACTTTCGACGAACTTTTTTTTCAATTTTTTTTCTCAGCCACGTCTGGAAAAATCTCTTGTGATTTCATAAAATCACATGTGATTATGATACAAATCTCATGTGATTTTTTCAGGCGTGATTGAAAAAAAAAATTCGAAAATAGAGTTCGTCGAAAGTATATAGAAGTGCCATCTATAGAAAGATAAAAAAAAAATAATGTTTGTGATACTTTTCGACGACTTTTTTTCTGATGTTTTTTCCAATCAACGTCCTGAAAAAAACACATGAGATTTTGTATGACAATCTCAATGTGAATTCATAAAATCACATGTGATTGTGATACATAAAAATCCATGTATTTTTTTAAGACGGATTGAAAAAAAAATATTCGAAAAAAGAGTTTTCGTCGAAAAAATCACATCTGAAAAAATTACGTCTGAAAAAATCACATGAGATTTTGTAATCACAATCGTCATGGTAATTTCATAAATCGACATGTATTTGTATACAAATCACATGTGAAATTTTTCAGACGTGATTGAAAAAAAAATTCGAAAAAAGAGTTCGCTCGTCGAAAGTATAATAGAAGAGCCCTCTAATAGAAATATAAAAAGTTACTCGTTGCATACTATTCGACGAACCTTTTTTTCCTTTTTTTTTTCAATCACATGTCTGAAAAAATCACAATGAATTTGTATCCACAATCCTTCATGTGATCTCAAAAAAATCCCATGAGATTTTTTCATGACAGTGAATTGAAAAAAAAAAATTCGAAAAAGTTCGTCCGAAGTATATATAATTGACCCCTCTATAGAAAGAGAAAAAAATACTCGTCGCGATTAGTTATTTTTTTTCGATAAAAAACGATTTAACGTTTGCTAGAATATTGAGTTTTAAGAAAAAGCTGGGAAAGTGATGATGAAAAAATGAGTGGTTAGATAAACATCATTTGTTTTTTTGCCCTTGTTTATCGAGGAACTACAATCACATGTTTGTTTAAAGTCAAGTGAATGTGTATTTTGTGTGACTATTGTTCATCCAATGGTCACATGAATTTTAAGTTTGTGTGGCGTTTTGTAATATTTAGTCACACAAAACATGTTTTTTTTAATTTAGTCACATACAAGTTAACCAAAAGTGGCCAAAAGTGTTAATAAGTGTGACCATATGTTGTTTAAAGTCAAGTGAATGTGTATTTTGTGTGACTATTGTTCATTCAATAGTCACATGAATTTTAAGTGTGTGTTGTCATTTTTTAAAATTCAGTCCACAAAGCATGTTTTTTTTTAATTTAGTCACATACAAGTTAACCAAAAGTGGCCAAAAGTGTTAATAAGTGTGACCATATATTGTTTAAAGTCAAGTGAATGTGTATTTTATGTGACTATTGTTCATCCAATAGTCTCATGATCTTATGTTTGTGGCCTTTGGTAATATTTAGTCACACAAAGCATATTTTTTTTGGATTTAGTCACATACAAGTTAACCAAAAGTGGCCAAAAGTGTTAATGTAACACCCCCAAAAATTGTCGCAAGACGAAAAAGATTTCCGGGAGCGTACGTCATAATACCATTGTCACCAGTTATGAAGAACACCATCTAAGTGTCGTTTTGAAAAGCAATCTTGTATTATTTGGAACTCCAATGCACATCAAGTAAGCACCTTGCACCTTATTGACCTGAGAAAACATGTTTAAACTGTCAACAATAATGTTGGTGAATTTATAGGTTTATAAATTTAATGAAGCGGATAGCAAGATTTCCCTGTAATAAAGTAACAAATACAATATCACAAAAATGTATTACGAAATGCACTAAGCTCATGACACCGAAGCTAAACAATGTATGTATATCAAATACATATAAATGACTTTGCCCAATGTAGATGTTCAACCCGTAACATCCATGAGTCCAAATGGTATACGTTCGTCGTTTCTGGCCAACCGGTAAACTAGCAAGCGCTACTTGCCCGAACGGGGATGTTAATCCCAAATAGATCTATTCATAACATTCGCGCTACACAATTAACAGTTCATGATGATGGGCATAGTGGGTTATAGCTACTTAGGCAAACTCGTAATATTTGAATTTAAAATGTACTTGCATCCATGTTGTAAAACAAACATGATCTCATCCCCGAGATTTGATAAATGATGGAAAAAGTATAAAAGTGGGGACTATAAACTCACATCAAGTAACGATAACGTAGAAGCAAGGTAGTGGCACAAAAAACGATGCAAAAGACTTTATCTGCAACCTATGAATAAATAACATATATTCACTAGACGGAAAATAATAATATAAATACTTGCATACATATTCACCAAACGGTAAAATAATAATATAAATACTTGCAATCTCGTCCCTAGTGTGTGCTTGAGCTTTATTTAAAATGATGACGTTTGGAAACAATTTCATGTTTAAAAAAAAATGGTCAACTTTATCGGGTCAATGTGGTCATATTATAAGTATGTAATTTTTGACTTCGGACATTTAAGAAACTAGGTCATTCGTACATTAAAATACTAGTTTAGATCGGCCTTGGTTCGGTCTCTAAGTATGTTAATTAATTAGACGAAATGTTGACGTTTACTATTGAGTTTAGTCGTTATTACATCAATAGGCTTTGACTATGTGATGTACTTAGAAGTTTTAATATTAAATTACAGGTTCGTTAGTTGATGGATTATGGAAAAGCTAAAACATAATTAGAAAATCTCAGTGGGTCGCTTTATACAATATTCGTTGTAAGTGTACTTTGGTTAACACTTTGTTTAATGCGTTAAAAGCGAGGCTAAACGCACGTGGGTCAGAAGGCAGATTTAAGTAATGGCCTTATATTTTCAGCGTGCGCTGAGTGTATGGCCCAAGTTTTGAAAGCAGTTTGTGATTTTGTTACTTAATGTTAGAACAAAATAAAAATATTGTTGTGGTCACGGACAGGTCGACTATATTTCATCTTTTATGAGTTTTATCTTACGAGGCCGTTTAATGGGCTAAATACGTGGTTAAAAAGGGGTGTGTGTCGTGGCATAGACTTAGAACAGAAGGTGGAGTTTCTGGCTTTATGTTTCTCAAGTGACCTTTGGCCAACTTTGCTCGCGGATTCTAAATTCGTTACTTCGAGTCGTGACAAACTAAGGACACTTATTGAAAACTTAGAGCCATGATGGTCAATATTGTTTCTTTTACAATTTTTGTGGTTAGGGGTCGATATCGAGGTCAAAATGAGCACAAAGTAGGGGGTCAACCCTTCGGTAAGCAGTACTAACTATATGGGGGCAGTACTAACTACACGGGAACAATACTAACTTTGGGGCATGATTTCAAACTCGTTACTCAACCTTTTTTGATCATTTAAATTCCTAAATAAAGCTCACCATGTCATCTGCAAAAAGCCCCTAAGCACTAGCCTTACCTATCAACTTAGTTGAGTCGTTTTAAGGCCTAAGGTCGACCTACCAGGTTGCTATATTTATTAAGAAAATGTGTCAGTTGCGCTTTCCCTTTTATCTAAACAACGAGTCTAACCTACAGTTGGTTGACATGTTAGACCTTACTCTCGCATAACCGTAGCCACAAGTTTACATTTGTCACTTTTTATGTTTTATGGAGTTTTAACGACAACGGTGTTCGACGCATATCAGATAATACAATGGAAAACAGTTTTGTACTCGTTTTTTGATGAGTTTTAGCACACTACTAGAACAATAAGAATTACGACTAAAAGATAATTAATGAAGAATGATTGCTTACAAAACGCAGAGGTGAGTGCGAAGGACTAGACCCAAGGAAGTGTTGAATACGCGGAAGTGATCTTAGAAACCAATCGCGTTCTGGGAAAAAATCCCAATATCGTATTCGTCTCCTTACCCCTTAAGAATACACGAACCAAGCTTCCTAAATAAAAGAGTTCTCACAACCCTTTGTATGAATCAACACTATCTTTACTTGTTGTCTTAATGCTCGAACAACAGGAACACGAAACACCTAAAGAAACCTAATTAGGGTTTTTCTTAGGGTTTTTAGGATTAGGGTTTTCTAGTGTTTATAGGGATAATGAAGGTGTAAGGCTTCTTTCTTGTTGTGTGGTTTACTTTAATCAAGTGGTTAATTTCAAGTAATGTCACCATATCTCCCACAAAACCTCACCTAAGTGGGTCGAAAAACTGATCAATGAATAAAAGAAAAAGTGAATCAAATTGATAGAATGAAGTATGAACTGGTGGTAGTGTACTTTATGTGTTTTGTTTTTTGTAAAATGACGGTTGTAAGGGTAGCAGGTGAGGTCTTTTTATACTCGAATAGAAGTGTATACATAGTGTTCCATTTATGAATCACGTTTGTATGTTGATACATATCAGGCAAAGAATTTCTTGGGCTCTACTCGATCCATATAGAGTGACTAAAAGGTGAAGACTGTGTATAGCTTGGAAGCAAAACCAAGAAAGGCAGTCAACATATAGTCACGAATGTTTGTGGGTTTAGGAGAAAGGGGTATAGGCTTTTTACACGTTGGACAAAAGAGATATATTAGGAGCAAGATTTGTTGTCTTTGATTTTTTTTCCGGAGAGGACTACTAGGCTCCTTAGGGATCTTTCAAAAAGTTTTTATCTAGTTTTTATTCGTTTTCCTTAAATATGAAACGTTAAGGTTTTGGGTAGGTTATTTTATTGGACTTTTTCTTTGGATTAAAATAAAATGAGCTCTATTTATAGGCTTTTCTTGTCGCGAAAAACCAAGTTAAATAACGAGTAAGAAGTGATCACGTAAAGTCTCAATGAGTTTAGGGTGTGATTCTAGCGAAACAATGATTTTTTTTATGTCTACGCGATTTAACTAAAGCGATTTAAATGGAAGTAAACACGTAAGCATGTTTTATCTAGCAAGAAATAGGATTTTGGAGTTGTAATATGACCTGGAAAAACACAAGGTGTTATATCCAGATCTAGAGGGGCTGATTTAGAGATGGATGTTGATGTTGTGAGGAGCGACGGGATTGAGATTGACCCCGAGATTCAGGCCGAGATTGACGAGTGTTTCGCTTATGCGGATGCTCTTAGGGATAGAGGGATTGATGCTAGAGTTGTAGTTGAGGCTGTTGATCGAGAGGAGAGTGAGACGGGTGCGAGGGGCCCGGTTGAGGTCAGAGTTAAGAGGGTTACGCATCCTGCGATGCCAGAGGATATTCCTGAGCCTGCTCAGGAGGGAGCAGTAGAGGTTACGTATGAGACATTGGGAGATTTGGTTCAGAGGTTCCATGATCACACAGAGGCTATCCCAGTCCATCGTATACAGGTCATTGAGGGAGTCCAGAGGGAGAAGGGACATAGGATTGTTGGGGTTGAGTTGACAGTCACTGCTTTGACCAAGAGGGTTGCTGAGTTGGAGAGGGATAACAGGAGGCTCAGAGACACCGCGAGTGTTGAGAGTTAGAGAGTTGACTGACTCTAGCGTGGCATGTCACGTATGCGGAGAGAGCTGAGGCAGATACGACGATTTTGATTTTATGATCGAGTGAGAGTTGGCAGATTTGAGGCGTGTGCTAGGAAGCACATGGGCTACCGTCCTTAGATATGTTCATTAGTGTTGTAGTACTGAGCAGTAGCGTTTAGTGATAACCGTAGTGTTAAAAACTAGTATTTTATGTATTTTGAAACCAATGTGATGTAATCACTAATGATCGATGATATGAAATTGATATTTATCTATGATATGATGCCATGATTTGATTTACTTATGCTTTTGCGTCATGCATTATGGGGTTTCCATAAATATATTTCGATCATGTATTTTCTATGTGAATTAACCGTAAATTTTGTTTAACCCTGTTAGTAATCTCTCATCACCTAGAAATCTCATCGAGTGTTACGTTGTCATGTTGTAGGAAGATGTCTAACACCCGATCCGGAGCGTCCATGACCCATGAGGAGGTTGAAGAAATGGTTACTCGCCGAGTAGCTGAAGAGATGGAGGCTCGTGAAGCCGCAAGGACCCTTGAACCCCTGAATGAGAATGGGGACAAACAAGAAGGCGAGAATGGAGGAAATGGAAATGAAGGTAACGGAGGAAATGGAGGAAATAGAAATGGAAATGGAAGGAATGGAGAAAACAGAAATGGAAATAGAAATGGGAATCATGGTATGAACTATGGAGATTTCATGCCAGTGGCTAGAGAGTGCACTTTCCAAGACTTCTTGAAGTGCAAGCCACATAATTTCTCAGGAAAT
>BQNB010054908.1:0-39337 GCA_026074375.1 Tanacetum coccineum
TTTTTTCTTCAGTTGAATTGCCGCATGTTACATCCGTTTACAATTACATTTTGATATTTTCACGTTTTATTTTAAATGGTACACGAAACACTTACCACAATATCGTATGTCGTTAATTATCTGCCGCTAGGAATTTTTGCCGCTATGCGCGGGTAATCGTTTAGTATGCTAATAAGCCCCTGATGCTAGAAGGAATACAATGTGGAAACTTTTTTATTTCATACATCTACAAACATCCCTTTCTGAAACGATAACTGGTATGGATTGATTATTGTTAAATTTTTGTTGGTTAGTCCACAACTATCATAAAGAATAACACCTTTTAATTATTTGGACATTCGAATGCAAACAAAAATGAGAATTAACGTTTGGGGCAAGATAGGTTCTTAACTTGATGAAAACCAAAAATACGCCTTGACTAACATCTACATGAATAAAAATTACAATACTAAAACTTACAGAACTACATTCCATAACCATGTTTCATAAATAATATCCAACATATCTCATATTCAAACCATCCCAAGCATATAGATTCATTGTGTAATCGTTTCCCTAAAACGCACAAGCCTTCACTACTGCTTTAACGTAATAAAAAAAAGAAGTTATAAATTCTTACACGCGGTTTAGAGATAACGAGAAAGAATGTTGCTCGCGCGTTGCGGCGCAGCTATTTTTATTTGCTTTTCGAAGATAATTGATAGTTGAATTATCGAACATTGGTAAATGAGGGTGTGCTCAATTAATGCTTTCATTGATTTTTTTTAAATAAATTTAGGGTATTTTTTTAATTATCATATAGGTTAAGGGTGTGTTTTGAAAGTTTTTTTTTCATTTTTTTCTTTTAGAAAACATTTACTAAAATTCAACATTTTTTATATAATCGTCCGCACGTCTGAAGCATATCAATATTAAGCTCGTTTTGTTCGTAATCCATAGGCCTTATGTCAGTCGCTACATATTTGTTAGATGTTTAATAAATAAAGGTGTTATATGAAAAAGTTGTAAATAGTAAACTTTAACATTTTTTATAAAATGATATACACGTCTGAAGCATATTAATATTAGGCTCGTTTTATTCGTAATCCAAAGCCTTTATGTCAGAATATTTTTCATCTAAAAGATCGTTACGTATTTAGTACGGTAGATATTTATTTTTTTAACAAATCTTTTTTTGACTTGGCCTTATTGGGCCACCTGTTTGGGCTAATTATTTACCCAATGAAAATTTGTCTTGTAGCGTAATAGCTTATACTCTCTTCGTCTCAAAATTATTGTTCTTTATTGACTTTTTAAGTTTATTTCTTCCAATTTTGACCTTAAATATTTTTATTTGTGTTATATAATACTTGATGAAAATCATAACTATGAAAATACATTTAAAAGCGAATCTATTCGTATATTTTACATCAAGTATTATATAACACAAACACAAATATTTAAGGTTAAAGTCGGAAAAAAAAGACTTAAAAAGTCAATAGGGGACAATAATTTTAGGACGGAGGGAGTAGGATATATAGTAATAAAAATGGGATGCAAAAGTGAGGAGTCTGCCTTTTCTTCTCTGTGCACAGTGGCGGAACCAGAAAACTTGATCATGGGGGCAATAATTTTTTTAGTGTAACATGAAACAAGTCGGGTTGAATCGAATGTGATTAAAGGCAACAAATTTAAGGTCGGATTGAATGTTGTATAAGACAAAGCACGAAGCAGCAAGGAAAGATGTGGAACGAGCTTTTGGTGTATTAAAGCAGAAGTTGAACAACACCGTGATAATGATCCCGTAAGAACACATGCAGAATCGATGCAAGTTACTCAAGAGATAATCGACACAACGACTCATCTAAGTCTAAAAGCCGATTTAGTGAAACATATTTGGAATAATGCAAATTAAATAGTTGATTCACTTTATTATTGTAATGTTTTAATTTTATTTGAATTATTATGTAATGTTTTTTATTATTAATGTATTGTTTTTTTATTATTAATGAAATTTAAATTTGATGTAAAAAAAATGAAAGTCACCTCATAATAGCAAAAGGTCGCCTGTAGGTCGTCGGAGAAAGAAAACTGATGTGGCGCCGAAAAGTACAGGTTGGGACCTAAAATGATAGTGGGCAGCCTAATTTAAAAAATGAATATAGTACTTTTGTTATACACTATATCGTAATTTTGTCATAACTTTGACCATCTCCTCCCCCCTCTGATTTTACCTTTTTTCATATCCCCAACCACCAATCAACTTCTTTTATCCCTCAACTCGCATCGTCCCTCGAATTCCCATAATATTCCGATGAGAAAAAGAAAACTATAACAGCCATAATTTCTGCAGTTTTTTCACTTGCAAGCACTATGATTTTTGATAATCTTCAAGAGTTTGGAGGGCAATTTTATGATTTGTGTGGGGGCACAGGACTTTTTCTCTAGTAAATAATTTATTTTTCCATATACTTTGTGTTTTCAAAAAAATTTGGTGGGGGGCAACGCCCCTCCATACTATACACATAGATCCGCCCTTGTCTGCAGCCTGCAATTTATCTTTCTTGACACTTTTAAAAAGAAGAAAAATAAGACATTGCTAATTGCATCACATGTAACAAACTAATAAACCTTTGGATATTTATGTCTTAATATCTTTGCATGTGAGTTAGGGCTGAGCAAGATGAATCGAAAACCGACTCGACCCGACAAACCGAGCTTATTCGGTTCGGTTTTCGGTTTTGGTTACGTAATTCGGTTTAGTCGGTTCGGTTCGGTTTCGGTTTGGTTCGGCTCAAACCCGACATTTAGTCGGTTCGAACCACATAAACCGAACCGACCTTATTCGGTTCGGTTTCGGTTTCGGTTCGGTTCTCGGTTTGCCAAATTCTCTTATTCGGTTTCGGTTTTTCTCGGTTCGGGTCGGTTTCGACCCGATGCTCACCCTAGGCCATGTTGACCCATTATGCAACCCACCCATTTTGCTACACGTGTTTGCTCCTATTGTACTAACCATATCTTTTAACCAAACATTCATAATATATTAGTACCAAATAAAAATAAGATACTGTAACAGAATAAGCGACCCAATGTATTTGTAAATATATTGACTTATTTAAGAGAACTTGAAGACATGCAAATTGCGTAGATTATATATATTGAGGTAAATAACCAGTTCAATATCAGTTTCAATATCACTTCAGCCCTGACCATTTTCTTTATTATAAAGCTTTTGTTCAATTGAGCTGAATGCCTATAGTTTATCGTAGTACATAAACTACAGCAAGGTACTAACGTCACTGTATATTAAGCACCATAAGGTTCCAAGTAAAATATAAGTCTCGTCGCAAGCCCAGTTTGCCAAGAGAGCTAGTAGTGATAAGATGGATAACACTGAGAGGACAAATGGAGTTGAGCAAAAAGTAAGAGTTAGGAGGATAAATTTAGAGGTGGTGAGATCGACTGTTTATACAGGTTGGATGATGGGCCAACTTTTAGTATGGGTCAAAGCAGCCCTGGTCGAGTTAATTAGTCCAACTTTCTAATATATGTAACTCCCATTATCATCTTTCACGGGTTGAGGTTGAGACGTAGACAGCCTTACCCCTACCTAAGGTAGAGAGGCTGGTTCCGATTCTACTAAAGGTAGAAAAGGACCTCTGGCCTTGCAAGGAGTGAGAATCGAACCCTTGACCTCTGTCTCCAGAGGTTGAGACGTAGACAGCCTTACCCCTACCTAAGGTAGAGAGGCTGGTTCCGATTCTACTAAAGGTAGAAAAGGACCTCTGGCCTTGCAAGGAGTGAGAATCGAACCCTTGACCTCTGTCTCCAGAGGCAAGGTGATAATCAACTGATCCAACCTTGCTATAACTTTCTAATATATGTATGGAATATAATTTCATGAAATATATTTACCAAAAGAATATCATTGCAGTTATAATCTAAAATCTAAAAATATAAGTGCTTAAGGAAATTGTTTGCAATATGTTCGACCCATTTGACCAGTTCCCACTGTTAGATTGCAAACGATCCAGAACGATCACCTATATAAGACTAAAATTCACTTAAAACATACACCTTGAATTTGTAACTTTTTCTCGTTATGTGATGAATGCAGGAGAACAAAGAAAACTTTTTGTCTTCAATATGCTAATGAATTTGTAACTATTTAAAGTGCCATACAGTTATAATTTCACTCTAGTTATAGTTGTTTAGTTTAGCAGCTAGTTGTTGAGGTTGTTTCTCATTCTTGTATACCGTCTTTTAATGATAATAAATTGCAGTCTTGAAGAAGAACACACGAGTCACGAAATAACTCGAAATGAGCGTGAGAATATTAACGCGCACACACACACGTAAAAATGCGACTTTAGCAATTCCAAAGCCCAAAAACTTTCAAACATTTCATTTTTTGCCCCAAATATTCCGCCACTCATAAAAGTATATAAGGCCTGTATCCAAGGATCACAGGCCTTGGATATAAGGATCACAATCAAGAGATGATTAGTAATGAGGTTTCATGTCTGTCACACAATCCCAATCGGCATCAAAATCATTCTCCAAACTACCATAACGCAGGCCTGTATCCAAATGACTTGACGTTGTAGCGAATGAACCAGATGGAGGGTGCACCACATGACTCGAGGTTGTACCAGACGACCCTGAAGATGATGATAGAAGAAAGTGAGCATAGTCCGAGTGGTCCATCCAACCTGGACGCTGATTGAACCGAGGGTTCATGAAAGCCATGGTTGGGTGCCCTGGCTGACAACCGGACTGCAACATATTGGTTTCTGAAAGGTAGTAAATTGAAAGTATAATGAACATAATAGTACAGCTATATATATATATATATATATATAATTCAATCGATAAGTTAACCATGTAACTAGCATAATATATCAACCAGACCATTGTGAGGCGAAATAAGACATGGTTGACGCTTTCTTCTTCTTCTGTTATGCCCATCAAGACGCTTCCTACAGCTTCGTTTTTCCTCATCAAATTCTTCTAGTGATTGGAACCTATAGATACAATCACAAAATAATTAGTTCAATTCAACTCATAAGCTCCTTAAGATTACCAAAATTTAGAAGCTAAAAATATGAGAAATGAACAAGTACCGGCTACACTGCTGGCAGAACCGCAGAATTTGGTCATTAATCAAAACTTGTGGACTCTTGGAATGAGCTTCACAAACCTTGTGCCTTTGGTGATACTTTCCGCAGTTACTAAGGTCGTCCATGCACCCGTCCACCAGACAATTTACTACTTGGGTCGCATCAGTTGCCTTAGTACAAGCCCTTTTCGACGATGACATTTTTAAAGTCTCGTATATTATGTAACTTCAAACTACTATCGATTACTCTACCAACTCACAACCAATAAAAGTTCATCATAGTAACATGATTAAGCAGACAGTAAAATACTGACAAAAGTTGCTAATTTGCATAAATATAGCTAACTTGCTTATATAGATGATCAAAGAGTGGTTTGTTTTTGAGCGTCAAATGAGATTAAAAATTAATGGTATTTTACCTACTTGGTGGTGGGGGAGTGTCTATTTATGGCAATGATAGAGTTTCTTTAATAAGGCTGGTTTCATGCTAATTTGCGTAAGGAAAAAATGTTTGATTTAGAGTTATGATAATTGATAAAAGGACAAAATGTTTAATGTTGTTATGTTGATGTACTGTTGATCTTTATTTTGGTGTAATATGTTGAGCAACATTAAATTTGACACACATAAGAGATACGGTATCATCTATCGTCACTTTCTTCAAACGCCAAATCTACGTGGAGGGAGATTTGGCGCCGTCAAACCGACGCCACGAATCCGTGGTTGCATGCCAATTCACTCGGCGCCAATAATCTGGCGTACGCCATTTTGGAAAGAAGTCAAGAAAATGTGTTTTTGCATATATTAAAATGGTAACATTTTTTTTTTTTTATTAAACCCCTCTTTTTTACAATATATATATATATATATATATATAGGGAAGGGATCAAGTGAGAAGAAAAAGTATAATGAGAAGAATAAGAAGGATTTCTATTCTAAATTCTAGCCACCACATTTTAAATAGGAAAAGAATTTAGGGGAGATGCATAGCATTTGTAGGGGTAAACTTCGAAATGTATGGTTGTGGTTTCTTCTTATTATTCTTATTTTAAGTATTCTTCTCATTTGATCCTTACTATATATATATATATATATATATATATAGAGCTAGGATCAAATAAGAAGTTTTTTTTAAATAAGAAATAAATAAGAAGCAACTAAAAACCGCATATACCGATGAGCACCGTCTTAAATTAAAATGCCACGATATAAATCTTTATGCATTATAAAAACTGGGTGATGATGGTGATCCGGTTTTTGATTCGCCGTTATATAGGAGTCTTGCGGGCTCTCTTTGGTATCTTACTTTTATTCGCCGTCATATTTCTTATGCAGTGCAACAGGTTTGTCTTTATATGCATGATCCTTGAAAGCCTTATTTTTTGGCTCTTAAGAGGATCTTAAGGTATGTTCGAGGTACTTTAGACTATGGGTTACAGTTGTTTTTATCTTTTACTACTTCATTGGTTGCTTATTCAGATACGGATTGGGCTGGTTGCCCTGCCACTCAGAGATCGACTTCTGGCTGTTGTGTATTTCTTGGCAACAACTTACTCTCGTGGTCCTCTAAGCATCAACCGACGTTTTCTCATTCTAGTATAGAGGCAGAGTATCGTGGTGTTGCTAATGTTGTTGCTAAGACCTATTGTTTGAGGAATTTACTATGTGAGGTGCATACACATTTATCTTTCGCTACGCTTGTAAACTGTGATAATGTTAGTGTTGTATATTTATCTTCAAATCCGGTCCAACATCAACGTATGAAGCATATCGAGAATGATATCCACTGTGTTTGGGATTTGGTTGTTGTTGGTCAGGTTCGCATTCTTCATGTTCCTTCACGATACCAGTATGCGGATATTTTCACCAAAAGCTTACCTTAAGCTTTGTTTGAGGAGTTTCGTACTAGTTTGAGTGTTCGACGTCCTCTCGCTCAAACTGCGGGGAAGTGTTACTCGTATATTTAGGATAGCCCGTGTATGTTTTGTATGAACTAAGGTCAGAATGTTATTCATTAGAGCTTAAACATTATTATATATTGTATCATTCGGTGATGATGATAAATAACAGACTTTATCGACTTACAGTAACTGCATATAGATAAAATTATAATATTTGTATTCAGTGCATTTAGTTTTCAACCTATATTTCGTACCCAAAATTGAATAGAATACTAACCAAAACATTTGAAAAATAAAGAGGTTGTTAGGCGCAAGTAAATGCTATGACCCTACTACTTTCAACAACAGCTAACAAAAATCTAATAAGATTGGGTCGCAAAAACACCCTCTAGTTTTGTCAAACTGCAAACACAATCTTTATATTTTTAAAATACAAACTCACACTATGTTGTTGAGCTATTTAATGAAGAAAAGTAAGTTACAGGAAGTAAATATTTTCAGTCAAGTTTTATGAAGGAACATATCATTTTAAAATCAACAAAATTACAATATTTTTCGGTCATTTTCTTTTTTTCATTAAACTAATTTTTTTTAACAACAATTTTATTAAACAAAACTAGCAATGAGCTAGAATTATACTACTACAAGATACGGGTTTTTAAGCCAATCGTTCCACTTGAACGAGGCTTTACATCTAAACTTGCACCAATAAAACGAAATAGAAACGATATTATCAAAGATCGTCGCCTGTATAGGAGCCTCCTTCTCGAACAGGAGCTTGTTACGGAAAATCCATTTCGACCACCACAAGCCATAAAAGACACCTTCAAACATCGCTTTGAGACTGGCCTGAATCCGAAGAGAAACCATCTAGGTGCGCCATTCCTCATAAGTAGTAACATCAGCATGATCCACGTTCCACCAAGAAGAAATTTTCCGAGCAATCTGCCTAACCAAGCTGCATTGGAAAAATAAATGACTGGTAGACTCCACCCCACCGTTACAAATAGGACAAGCAATTGAATCAATCTCGACGCCACGACAAGAAATATTAAATCTCGTAGGCAAAGCGTCAGTTATGATTTTCCAAGCAATAATATTCACCTTAATTGGCACGGATTTAACCTACCTTGTCAACGAGTTAACACCCGGGAAACGTTTCTCATCAATCACCTTCCGGATAGAAGCCATCGAGAACTCCCCAGAATTTTCCAACGACCAAACGTGTCTATCAGCAATAGGCGTAAGAGTAGCCGCACTAATCAATTCAGAAAGATCACCAAGTTGCGATTCTTCAACCCCACTTCTCGCTTTCCGACGAAATGAATTATCTATGCTGGAGTCGTTCAATTTCATGCTAACTATGGAATTTTTTAACATCTCTAACGCATATATACGCGGAAACAGATCTTTAAGAACAACACCTTCGCACCATTTATTTTCCCAAAACAGCGTGGTGTCCCCATTCCCAAGTTTAAGCCGTATATAATCAAAGATATTGACCCCCTGATTCTGTAGCACCTTCACTTCCTGAACAATAGAAGTCCAACAGGTCCGAACACCTGCATTTAAATCCTTGCCCAGCCTCCCGTCAGAACCGTGAATAGCCTTAATGACTCTTGTCCATAGAGATGTTTTATGAGCATAAAAATGCCATACCTATTTAAGCATTAATCCTCTGTTAAGCGCATACAAGCTGGAAACCCCCAAACCCCCTTTTTCTTTCGCTGTTAACACCTTACTCCACTTCACCCACGATGCTTTTTTACTTCTTGGATCATGCCCATTAAAGAAATGACTCTGAATAGATTCAAGTATTTGAAGAACACTCGAAGGGATTTAGATATAGACATATGGAAAATCAGCATCGACCCTAATACCGATTTAAGAAGAGTGAATCTACCTCCGATTGATAAAGTTTTCATCTTCCATCTCGAAAGACGGGACATCACCTTATCCACTACCTCTTTCCATGCATGCACCCTCGACATATTCTCTTCAACTTTCGTGCCTAAATATGAGAAAGGAGTATTGAGAATTAGACACCCAAGCTTAGATGCCGCATTTTTAATCTTCTCATCATCCACATGAATTCCCATGATCTTACTCTTACACATGTTTATCCGAACACCAAAAGCACGGTGAAAACACTCCAACACATGAACAAGGGTGTCAATATTAGTATCACTCCATTAACCAAGAAAAATCACGTCATCCGCATAGAACAAATGAGAAAGATTTAACATGGAACTAAGTATGATTCCGGTAAACATACCCGCATCCACCACACGCTGAAACGATAAATGCAAGCTCTCCATTATAAGAATAAATAAGAACGGAGATAACGGATCACCTTGCTTAAGACCTTTGAAGAACTGAAATTCCTCCGTAGGACTACCGTTAATAAGAATGGAACCTCTAGACGATCTAAGACAGCTTTGAATCCACGCACGCCATTTATTACCAAAACCGAAGTTATATAAAACATCGTCCAAAAAATCCCATCGAACCGAATCATAAGCTTTCTCAAAATCGACTTTGAAAATAAGAGCTTGTTTTTTCTTCATTCGACACCATTGCATGACCTCATTGAGGATAAACGGCCCGTCTAAAATTTGTCTCTCCGCAATGAAGGCCGATTGAACCTCATTAACAATGTCTCCTAACACACCAACGAGACGATTTGTCAAAATTTTAGCAATAATCTTATACATGCTCCCAATCAAACTAATAGGTCGAAAGTCCTTAACCATGTTAGCATCGGGAATTTTCGGGATCAAAGCAATAAAAGTCGAATTACATCCATTTGGAATGTCACCATACGTGAAAAAAATACTTAACTGCCTCAAACACGTCATTTTCAATAGTCGACCAAAAATGACGATAGAAACCAAACGTGAAACCATCCGGACCAGGAGATTTATCCGTACCACAGTCCCAAACCGCCCTTTTAACCTCCTCTTTAGACACCATACGCTCCAAATCTTCCTGTTGATCAGTCGATAAGGAATTCGGAAAGCACATGTCAATACGCGCACGATGATCCGATGGTTTATCGAATCTACTCCTAAAATGATGAAAAAATTCTTGTTTCACAGTGTCCGGTTTATCAGTCCACGTCCCATTTATCATGACACCCCGAATATTCAATTGGCTACGCTTCTTGTTTAACATACCATGGAAAAACTTCATATTCTCATCCCCCTCAACAGACCATTTGATCTTGGCCTTTTGGGCGACTTCCGAAGCTTGAACTTTACTCGCATGTTGTAACTTATTAAGAACCTCCAATCGTTTGGTAACAATCTCGTCCGATCCATTACCTTTGTCAATCGCCTCGTCCAGAACCCGTAGTTCCTCCTTGAATTTAACAAAAACGCCCTTTGTATTATTCCTGTGGTCGGCATACCATCCCCGAATTCTCAATTTTAGGAACTTCAACTTACACAAAAAATTACGAATAGCATTACTGCCATCACCGGGAGCACCATTCCAAGAATCAATAACAAAGTTGTCAAACCCATCCGCTTCCAACCAATAATGAAAAAACCGAAACGGTATCGGACCATAATCGTATAAAGCTTCACGTAGTAAAATAGGACGATGATCCGAGAGATATCGATCCAAAGTAATAGCACTGATATTAGGGCACGTGTTCAACAGATTTTCGGATACAAGGAACCTATCCAATTTGCTCATCTTAGTAGCGGATTTGTGACACCAAGTATAAGCACTTCCACCTAGAGGGACCTCTTCTAACCCCGCGTTAGTAATGAAAGAATTGAACACGTCCGCACCATGAGCATTAAAAATCGATCCAAATCTATCCGATTTATATCTAACCTCATTAAAATCACCCATCATAACAACCTCGCCATCCCATTGATTAGTCACATGAGTCAAATAGTCCCATAACATACGTTTATCCCTAACATCATGTGGCGCATAGACCACCACAATTAAGAGGTCAGTCCCTGATTTCAACCACACACCTCGAATAATGACGAAATAATCCGATACAGTAATACTATTTCTACGAAAAGAGTTTGGATCCCAAATACATAAGATCCCTCCCGAGTTACCAATAGAGTCGCTATGAACATAATCAAAATTTAAATTACCCCAACATAGTCTCACACTAAGCAAATCAATAGTCTCCATCTTTGTTTCTTGCAACCCAAAAAAATTCACTTTATTCTTAATACACAACTCCTTTACCCAATCTTTTTTGGCATTTTGGGCGAGGCCTTAAATATTCAATGACAAAAAATTCATCGATGGACCTCGAACGCTCCTTGGGATTCAATAATCTCGGTAATATTATTCACACACCCTTCCATATTATACCCCACAGTTTGACCCACCTTCACAATTTCCTCCATTAAATTTAAAATAGATCCCCTAGTACGCGGTACCTCAGATTTCTTAAAGCATCCTGAACAAAGAGATTCTGAAGTGTTGTTTTTAGATCCAATGTAAGTCATACCGTCATCCCGCTCATCCTGATTCACATTCAAGTTATCATCACGCATAAATTCATCATTGACACTCTGAACCTGGTCCCCGTTTGTATCAGCCTCATTCGATTCCGCATCAGGAGTGAAGCCGGGAGGGTATTTAAAACTTTGCTCATCATCGTTTACCTTTCGTGGCACATCTGTTTTATCCTTGTTTAATAATGGGTAAATCTCAAAAGGATCCTCCGATTGTCTCTCCTTCTGTCCATCGGATTCGTCGAATACCGTTTCATGTACCTCGGCCACATCACTGTCTTCCCCACCGTTATTCATATCATGAACAGTAGGTTCACCATCATTGTTACCCTGTTCAGATTGATCATCATCCTCCTCATCTTCCAAGAACTCAGGAATCCATCCAGGGACTTCTTTAGCGCGAACCCAATGTACTTTACCACGGAAAACAATTTTAAAATTCTCAAATATGTTCGAGCATACCTTCGTGTAAATGCACAACCTTTTAGAGTGAAAACTCATCTCAGCATGATCATCAACATCCAATAGCTCTCCCCACTTTGCAGCGATCCTTTTGAACGTAGAACCCGACCAAAATTTGAATGGGATTCCTTCAACTTTCCACCAAACGATTTTTCTAACTATTTTGGTTTGTTTGTAACTGCACGGATGGTGTAGTATTTTAGTGTTTTTTTTTTGTTTGGTGGAGAGAGCCCACGGGTGTAAATTCATTAGAAGCTTGTCGCAGCACCAAAAACCACGAACCCGCACCAACACTATCCCGAAATAAATCTTTGGCCTTAGTAGTGTCGAATTCAAGTAAGACCCATAGTTCTCCCATATACCGAACACATAAATTATCAAAACCTTCATTACATAAAGCCTTCTTGAGGTTTGATAAGGAAACAAACTCTTTTACCCTACCAATCAAGGAGTTAGACAGGTCTTTGAAATTCAAGCATTCATCGTCTAAAACAATAGCAGGAATGGACTCCGTCTCCTTAGCCATATTAATGCCTTTCACCACATGCACAAACGATTTTTTAGAATCAATAGTGCCAACATCCTTACGAGGACCGTTATAGCTACTCTTATGAACCTCAGTCTCCTTCTTATTTAATGCACTATTACCATTCCTATAAGCTCTATTGAATCTTGCAATATTAGCATGGAACTTGAAACGATCCACCCATATCGTACAAAAATTGTTGACCAATCTCTCCACGTTAAACACATTAATAAAACGGACAAAGCCAAATCGCTTACCATCTTGCGATCTCTTCAATGGAATAAAAAAGTCAACAACGTGTCCATATTGTTTACATGAATGGAACGAATCCTTAGCGGGAAACGAATCCGGAAAATTCGTGACATAGATCGACGTAGAGATCCTGGCTACGTCGTCTTCCTTCGATCTATAACTCCCCATACAGCAAATCAGGGATTCAATCGCCAGGTTCAAATAATTTGGATTGAATGGAGGTCAATTGATTAGGATTAGGGTGAAATTAAAGATTGAGAGGTGGGTAATTGGATTGAAAAGGGATCGGCAATTAGGGATCTGGCATTTTCAGTAGATCATTTCGATCACATATTGCTGTAAGATAATTGGAAGAATTTTTATCATCCTCTCATTTACCCTCCAGTTCACTTCATTTCCCTTCCAAATAAAAATCCGAGTATAAAGTGTTAGTTTCCTTCCCGAAAGACCAACAACAAAAACAGCAACAAAACTCACCATCATTAACAACAAAATATCACCCATCTTAAAAAAAACAAACTCAAAACATTTTTCCCAAGAACATAATCCACAATTTCAATTCGAGTGATGAGAATGAGTTGACTCGTCCGAGTTACGGGTCGGTTGTTGGGTTTGGAGTTAACAAGTTTGACCCAGAGAACTCGTTAGTTTAAGATGTGTTGCGTACTAAAACATCTTTTTAGCACAACCAACATCATCAAATCGACCAAACAACCACGACCCATGATGTCCGTCGACAAAAACCACTGCATCCACCGTCGTGGGTCACCAACAGATTTGCAACCTATTGTTATCACTCGTCACTTTCACTTTCACCAACCATATTATGAAATTAAGTTGAACACATAAAAACATAAGATAAAAATAAACTAAAATATTGGTTATTGGTTATTGATTTTTAGCCTTTTTGCAAATTTGGAAGTAGAAGATGAAGATTGTAAATGGCAAAAATGGAAATTACAAAACTACCCTCGTGTGCACAACACATGATTGGATATAACGAGAGCATATAATAGTTGTTATGATTTTGGACTAGGCGTGCAAAAATCCAACTGTTGGGAAGGCACATTAATTTCTTTGTAACAGGGACTAAACATGAAATCCGGCTAAACCGACGGGGCTAACGGTGTAATTTACTCTTTTATGAATAACAACTTGAAGAGGATAGATATCTAAACCTTCCGCGACGTTTAACGCACTCACACTAAAAAATAGTACTAGTAAAAAGTAAAGCAGATCCCATCTCATCGAACAAAACACACACGCACATTATCAAGAAACCTTAACGAGTTGAGTCTCAGATCTACTAAAGGAGGTGCATTTCTAATTTCTCTACATCTTCAACTTATATTTCATTTGGAACTCCTTTATAGCTGATGATTTTCATACAGTTGAAGTTTGTGATGTATAACGTTGTTTTTTTATATAAAAAAGTTTAGATCTGTGTTTCTGTGAATTTATTAGTGTATGCTTTTTTATTTAGTTGTTACTGAACCAGAGTTTGTGTTGTAGATTTTATTCAATAGAAGAATGTAGTTGCATTTTGTTTTCAGATTTTGATAATAAATATTTGTGAAAAAAGTAAAGATAAAATAGTTACAAAATACACGCAAAGATCAAATTTTAATGTTTGATGACAGAATGAAAAAAAAAAGATTGCTACACACAACCGCAAAAAGTGTCAATGACTTTTTAAGTCATTACCCCTAATATTTGCTAGCAACTTGGTGTATTTACAAGTACTCAAGTAGCAGACAGTTGTAAATCTAAATTTGGCCTAAAAATGCCTAATTGGTAAGCTTGTAGATCTGATATGGTTGGATATAATAACAGGACGACTAACTATCGTTTGGTCCCTTGCAGGTTTTGTGATAGTCGTGACTGGCCAACTGGCTTAGGCTGAGGAGCTGTTAATAGATCTGTTTTGTTTTCCTTAAAGACCAATGGCATTGTCATTGATCTCAAGGGGAACTTACGCGCTTCTTTTCGCTTGTCTAATTTTCATCTCACACCTTTGCAATGGGTTTTATTTGCCTGGAAGCTACATGCATACATACTCCCCTGGTGACAAAATTTTTGCCAAAGTTAATTCCTTAACATCTATTGAAACCGAGCTTCCCTTTAGTTACTACAGTCTACCATATTGCAAACCTTCTGGCGGGATCAAGAAAAGTGCAGAAAATCTTGGAGAACTACTTATGGGTGACCAAATTGATAACTCTCCTTATCGTTTTCAAATGAATGTTAATGAGTCTGTTTTCCTTTGTACCACACTTCCATTAAGTGAGCATGAAGTTAAGCTTTTAAAAGAGAGAACCCGTGACTTATATCAAGTTAATATGATTTTGGATAACTTGCCTGTAATGAGGTTTGCTAACCAGAATGGACTTAAAGTTCAGTGGACGGGTTTCCCTATCGGATACTCACCATCAAAGAGTGACGATGTTTACATCATTAATCACTTAAAATTTAGAGTCTTCATACACGAGTATGAAGGCACGGGTGTGCAGATATTTGGCACAGGTGAAGAAGGTATGGGTGTAATATCAACAGCTGATGACGAGAAAAAGGCTTCTGGATATGAAATTGTTGGTTTTGAGGTTTTCCCATGTAGTGTTAAATACGATCCTGAAAAGATGGCAAAAATTCATCAATACGATGAAGTGCCATCTGTCAACTGCCCAATGGACCTTGAAAATTCTCAAGTTATAAGGGAACACGAGAGAGTTTCTTTTACCTATGAGGTTGAATTTGTGAAAAGTGATATCAAATGGCCATCTCGTTGGGATGCTTATCTCAAGATGGATGGTGCTCGTGTCCACTGGTTCTCAATCCTGAACTCGCTGATGGTTATCTTCTTCTTAGCTGGTATTGTATTTGTTATCTTTTTAAGAACAGTGAGACGTGATCTCACCCGTTATGAAGAGCTTGATAAAGAATCTCAAGCACAAATGAACGAAGAATTATCAGGATGGAAACTTGTTGTTGGTGACGTGTTTCGCGAGCCAAATAACTCGAAGCTCCTATGTGTTATGATAGGAGACGGGGTTCAAATCACTGGAATGGCACTTGTCACCATCGTTTTCGCCGCGTTCGGTTTTATGTCACCAGCTTCAAGAGGTATGCTTTTAACAGGAATGATAATACTTTATCTCTTTTTAGGAGCGGGAGCTGGTTATGCTGGTGTATATCTTTGGAGAATCATTAAGGGTACATCTGAAGGATGGAGATCCGTATGTTGGTCGATTGCGTGTTTCTTCCCGGGGGTCGTTTTCATCATTCTTACCGCTTTAAATTTCATCCTTTGGGGTAACAACAGCTCTGGTGCTATTCCAATTTCATTATACTTTATACTTTTATCTCTCTGGTTCTGCATCTCGGTTCCACTCACACTCATAGGAGGATACTTAGGGACCCGAGCTGAACCATTAACATACCCGGTTAGAACCAATCAAATTGCTAGAGAGATCCCAGAAAGAAAATACCCTTCATGGCTACTAGTTCTAGGTGCAGGAACCCTTCCATTTGGAACCCTTTTTATTGAACTCTTTTTCATCCTTTCAAGCATCTGGCTTGGAAGATTCTATTACGTGTTCGGGTTTTTGCTCGTTGTGCTGTTTTTGTTGGTCATTGTTTGTGCTGAAGTTTCTGTTGTCCTCACTTACATGCATCTGTGTGTTGAGGATTGGCAGTGGTGGTGGAAGGCGTTTTATGCTTCAGGGTCAGTTTCTCTTTATGTGTTCTTGTATTCCATAAACTATTTGGTCTTTGAGTTACAAAGTTTGAGTGGGCCGGTATCTGCTATACTTTATCTTGGTTACTCACTGATCATTGCAATTGCTATCATGTTGGCAACCGGCACCATAGGGTTCATTACATCTTTCCTCTTTGTTCACTATCTTTTTTCGTCAGTCAAGATTGATTAACACAGCTCCTGCGTGTGATCTTTTTTTGTTAACCATTTGAAGTAAGATGGTTCTTCGTTTATCATACAGAGACACATTGTAGTGAATACGCCATAGCAGCATTTGCTTGTTAAGGTTAGAGATTTCAGGATTTTCATAGTTATCTTGTTTGTATTCTGCTCTCATATGACAACTTGTATGTTACAACATTGAAAATAAATTTTAGATACTTTTGTATTTTTGTTTAACTGATTTAATCACTGTAATCGAATGAGCAGGTGAAGTTTGTCCCTTTTTTATCAGTACAGTAGAAACTCGATAAATTAATACTCGATTATTTAATAAACTCTCTAAGATAATATTTTTTGCCGGTCCCGACTCGGGGATAGGGTGCTAAATTAATAATTCGCTAAAATTATAAGATAATACATTTTTGATAATTTCTTTAGACCCCATATAAAATATAAATTAATAATTCCTTATATATAGCATATCTTTCATAGAACTTTTTTCGCCGTCTCGTATGATTAGTTCACCTGTCAATATTCACATGTTCTTGATATTGAAGAAATCCACATTCATAGAGAGATTTTTTCTAGGTCCAGGAAATTTTGCCGGTTTGTGTGTCGCTTAACATCGCCTCTTTCGGAAGCAAGTGAGGAGATACCTTTCTAATAGACCGCTTAACTGTATTCGATATTGCGCATGACTCACCTGGCAAAAACACCTTAGTTACTATGAATCCCATTTCTTGCAATTGCTTTTGTGTGAGACTTGGATTATCCTTGTTGTGTTGCATAATGCTCTTCGAATCTCGTCTGTCATTTGTTGTTTTTTTCACAACCTTTAAGGATGGGAAGCCTAGGTTTCTGTTGTGTATGATTTTGTTTGTGTACCATATTTTTGATCTTGTATTTTTTTAGAAAAATATTTTTAATGTCCAAAAAGTGATACATTGAAAAACAAGAAGCAAAATAAGGTGGGAGATTGAAGGTTTTCTTTAAAATGGGTTTCGTTCATTTGTATAAAACATGCTTTGTATACATAATTATTAAAATATTTAATTATTATATAGAGGAATTTTTCTTCCAACATTTTGTAATTCGTTATTAATAAAATATTAATTAATATATAAATTAATAATTATTAATTTATCGATTAATTAATAACTCTTTTAATTAATAAATTTTGGTGGTCCCAAGTGTATTATTTTATAGAGTTTCTACTGTATTTACAAACTTCTGTTACCTTTCTATAAGTTATCTCTATCTCTAAATCGCTCCTGTTTGTATGAATGAATAATGATATACATGGTCTAATTTTTGATGCCGTTATTGACTTTCTCCGATTGACGTGTCCCTTGCCTGTCTAATTCTTATTTTGGGTAAAAGGGTTGACTACCCCGGTAGGCCTGTCTAATTCTGGTCACTTGATAAATGTAACTTCAAGGGAACCTGTTCATAAACACTGTATAGATAATCACTGATATACCAAAAAGAAGTGTTTTAACTTTCTTTGTTGCAGTTATTGGATATGACATGGTACATGTGTGTCTATTAATCAGAAGGGTTAATCATCAACCAACACAACCATCGCTACCCGGCTACACTCATGCCACTTCAGCCGTTACCATCGACACCACCACCATTGAATCGGTTGATAGTAATTTCCGGAGGATACGTTGTACTGCTTATTAGAATATCTTAATTCAAAGTGTTTATTTAAAAACTTTAGAAACTCATTTTGACTAATGAATAATGTTTTGAAAACCGGGTCGTGAGTCAACACGGTCGAGTCACCGAGTCATCAGTTTTACCATCAAGTCAACCCAGTTTTTTATTCAAGTATACGGCTACCCATTTCACCTATAAAACCTTTAATACTTAATATGAGTACCAAACATATATAAACAAAAAAATTCAATACTAGTCGCGTAATAAGTTTAAATTATCTAAAACACCTTAGAAACACCTAGAGGTGGCAAATCTTGCCCATTTGGTAATTCATGGGCTCTTTTTGGCACCTTTTTAAAAGTTATGGGGCACTTTTTGCCCATCAAATTATTATTGATGGGCGCTTATGGGCACATGTAAAACACCAAATGGGCGCTTATGGGCACATTTAAAACACTAAATGGGCGCTTATGGGCACATGTAAAACACTAAATGGGCTACCCGGCGGGTCTTCTTTATTTAATAGTTGTTTTTGCCCGTCACTTTTCAGCTTTCAAACACGTATTATTATCTTTGATTTATATGCTTTTGTATGTTTTCGTCAGGTTTTTTAAGTTTTCGTCCGTTTTTTACGATTTAGCTCGTTTTTTTACGATTTCGCCCTTTTTTATGATTTCGTCCGTTTTTTACGATTTCGTCAGTTTTTTTAAGATTTCGTCAATTTTTACGTTTTCGTCCGTTTTTTACGATTTCGTCAGTTTTTTTACGTTTTCACCCGTTTTTTTACGATTTCGTCAGTTTTGTTACGATTTCGTCAGTTTTTTTACAATTTCGTCAGTTTTTTACGTTTTCGTCAGTTTTTTACGATTTCGTCAGTTTTTTTCCATTTTCGTCCGTTTTTTAACGATTATGCTCGTTTTTTTACAATTTCGTCAGTTTTTTTACGTTTTCGTCAGTTTTTTTACGTTTTCGTCCGTTTTTTACGATTTCGCTCGTTTTTTACGATTTCGTCAGTTTTTTACGATTTCGTCAGTTTTTTTACGATTTCGTCAGTTTTTTTACGTTTTCGTCAGTTTTTTTACGTTTTCGTCAGCTTTTTTACGATTTCGTCCGTTTTTTTTATTATTTCGTCCTTTTTACGATTTCGTCAGTTTTTTTACGTTTCCGGCAGTTTTTTTACGTTTTCGTTCGTTTTTACGATTCCGCCCGTTTTTTTTACGATTTCGTCAGTTTTTTTACGTTTTCGTCAGTTTTTTTACGCTTTCGTCAGCTTTTTTACGATTTAGTCCGTTTTTTAAAGATTTCATCTTTTTTTTACGATTTCGTCAATTTTTTATGTTTTCGTTAGTTTTTTTACGTTTTCGTCAGTTTTTTAACGATTTCGTCAGTTTTTTTACGTTTTCGTCAGCTTTTTTACGATTTCGTCCGTTTTTTTACGATTTCGTATTTTTTTTACGATTTCGTCAGTTTTTTTACGTTTCCGGCAGTTTTTTTTAAGTTTTCGTCTGTTTTTTACGATTTCGTCCGTTTTTTTACGATTTCGTCAGTTTTTTTACGTTTTCGCCAGTTTTTTTACGTTTTCATTCGTTTTTTTACAATTTCACTCGTTTTTTACGATTTCGTCAGTTTTTTACGATTTCATTAGTTTTTTTACGATTTCGTCAGTTTTTTAAAATTTTCGTCCGTTTTTTATGTTTTCGTCAGCTTTTTTAGGATTTCGTCCGTTTTTTAAAGATTTCGTCTTTTTTTTACAATTTTGTCAATTTTTTTACGTTTTCGTTAGTTTTTTTACGTTTTCGTCCGTTTTTACGTTTTCGTCTGTTTTTTAAGATTCCGCCCGTTTTTTACGATTTCGTCAGTTTTTTTATGCTTTCGTCAGTTTTTTTACGATTTCGTCAGTATTTTTACGTTTTTGCTCGTTTTTTAGGTTTTCATCCGTTTTTTTACGTTTTTGTCGTTTTTTACGATTTCTTATGGTTTTAGTGATTTCGTCTGGTTTTAACGATTTCGTCTGGTTTTCTTAACCTAAAAAACTGATAAAATCGTAAAAAAGGGGCGAAATCGTAAAAAAATGACGAAATCGTAAAAAAGGCGAAATAGTAAAAAAAACAAAAGGAATCATGAAAAACGGACGAAATCGTAAAAAAATAGGCGAAATCATACGAAACGGACGAACACATAAAAAAACAAACTAAAACGTAAAAAAACAAACGAAAAAGTAAAAAACAGACATAAACGTAAAAAAACAAACGAAAACGTAACAAAACTGACAAAATCGTAAAAAACGAGAGAAATCGTAAAAAATAGACGAAAACGTAAAAAAAATGACGAAAACGTAAAAGAACTGACGAAATCGTAAAAAAACTAACGAAATCGAAAAAAAACGAGTGAAATCGTAAAAAACAGGCGAAATCGTAAAAAATGGACGAAAACGTAACAAAACTGACGAAATCGTAAAAAACGTACGAAATCGTAAAAAACAGACGAAATAAAAAAACGGACGAAATCGTAACAAAACTGACGAAATCGTAACAAAAACGGACGAAATCGTATGAAAACGGACGAAATCGTAAAAAAAGGGACAAAATTGTAATAAAACTGGCGAAATCGTAAAAAAACGAGTGAAATCGTAACAAAACGGACGAAATAGTAACAAAACTGACGAAATCGTAAAAAAACAGACGAAATCGTAAAAAAACGGACGAAATCGTATGAAAACAGAAAAAATTGTAAAAAAACGGACGAAATCATAACAAAACTGAGAACTAACGGACGAAAATCATATGTCACAATAAGACTGATGAAATGTAAAAGATGAAAAACGCTCGTGTGAAATCGTAAAACAAAAACGGCAGTCGAAGTCGTAATTGAAAAACAGTCGACAGAACGGCCTTAAAAAAACTGACAAATCTAAAAAACAGACGATCTTCCGTTAAGAAATGTACAGAAAAAATCTGACGAATCGTAATAAAAACAGACGAAATCGTAAAAAAAACTGATAAATCGTAAAAAAACCGCCGAAAGACGTAGAAAAAGGGAATGTTTATGAGGATAAATAAGATTCAGCCCAGAAGCACCATTTGATCCCATAGTGCCCGTTTTGGCGCCATCGCGTTTGCCCGTATGCCTGTTGTTTTGCCTCGTGCGTGTGTTTAGCCGTTGCCCGTTTTAGGTGTCGTTGTGCTCGTTTTGCGACGGATGCCACGTGCACGGCCCGCCCGTTTAGGGCGCGCCATCCCTTCTACTTTATGAATAAAAGGTCTCTTAGCGCGTGATCTCTGCTTTGTGTATAATCTTGTACCTCTGGTGTAGCTTCCGAGTGGGAGATGTTTATTTCTTGTCAAAACTTGATAGATAGAATACTCGGTCACCGGACGGTAGCTTAAATTATGAGCGAATAGTATACATGTTAAATAGATTAGTTAGAGTGATTTGAGTGTGTATTCAGCGTTTCCTAGTTACTTATAATAAAAACCTATTTTACCTTTATAAACTTGTTACACCTTAGCTCTAGTGGTGGAGATGTGTATTCTTGCCAAGCCTATGATAGAATACTCGTCACGACCGAGCAATTAAGCGAATTAGTTACATGTTACCACATAGATTAGTTGAGTGATTTGAGTGTTTTCATCTTCCTATTTCGTGAGGTGTTTGGTTGTGTACTTGTAATAGATTAAATAAATGCTTAACCGGAAAAATCCTTAGGGATACATTTTCATAAACTTCTAAAGGCTACTTGAGGACAAGTAGGATTCAAGTGGAAGGATATTTGATGACATCAAATAACGTCACTTTTATAGCATCATTTATCACATGTAAATAACCTATTTTGTATAATTATTGCAAAGAATTGCTACTTAATCTTTTGTATTTGAGAATTGCAGTAATTATGGAGTACTTGGTGAAAGTTAACTAAAAGACAAGCATTTTGGAGCTTAAACGAAGATATTTGAAGATTATTGTTCTGACAACCAATACGCCGTATCCATTAAGGAAGATACGGCGTATCTGTGCATACACTTCACCAAAGCCCACAAAGGGAACAAGATCCAATATGCCGTATCCAGGAAGACCAATACGTCGTATTCAAGCCATATGGAAATAAAATATTCTGAAAGATATCAAACGTGGTCCCTACTTCAAGAAATCCCTAATACGCCGTATCAAAGACTTTCGATACGTCGTATCGACCTTTTTCCACACCTTATAAATAGAAAACTTAAAAACGAGTTTTAAGTGTGCTAAATCATATTTTCGATACCTAAACACTACAACAAAATGAGCCTAATGCAACATTTCATAAGCAACACTTTCTAAATGTGTTACATTTTTCCCAAGATTGGTGAGTATGATTTAGCACCGCTAAAACTCGTTTTTGAATTTTCTATTTATAAGGTCTGGAAAAAGGTTGATACGACGTATCGAAAGACTTCGATATGGTGTATTAGGGATTTTTCTGGAGCAGGGACCACGTTTGATATCTTCCCGAATATGTTATTTCCATATGGCTTGAATACGGCGTATTGGTCTTCCTGGATAAGGCGTATCGGATCTTGTTTTCTTCGTGGTCTTTGGTGAAGTGTAGGCACAGATACGCCTTATCTTCCTTGATTGATACGGCGTATTGCTTGTCAGAACAATAATCTTCAAATATCTTCATTTAAGCTCCAGAATGCGTGCCTTTTAGTTAACTTTCACCAAGTACTCCATAATTACTGCAATTCTCAAATGCAAATGATTAAGTAACAATTCTTTGCAATAATTATACAAAATGGGTAATTTACATAGGATAAATGATGCAATAAAAGTGACGTTATTTGATATCATCAAATATTCCCCCACTTGAATCCTACTTGTCCTCAAGTAGCCCTTAGAAGTTTATGAAAATGTATCTCTAAGGATTTTTTCGGTTAAGCATTTATTTGATCTTTTACAAGTACACAACCAAACACCTCACAAAATAGAAAGATGAAAACACTCAAATCACTCAACTAATCTATGTGGTAACATGTAACTAATTTGCTCAATTGCTCGATCGTGATGGGTATTCTATCATAGGCTTAGCAAGGATACACATCTCTACCACAAGAGCTAAGGAGTAACAAGTTTACAAAGGTAAAATGGGTTTTTATTATAAGGCTTAGGGTTGATCATTCTACAATCTTTCACCAAAAGTACCACACCAACAAGGCAGCTAAAGCACACATACATGGCCGTAATGACGGAATAGACATGTGTGTTCGATAACATCCTCATTCGAGTTTAACCAAGGGTTAGGATGAAGAATGATATAGGGTAGGGATCTTCTAACTTTCACCAATAGTAATAAACCAACAAGGCAGCTGAGACATGCATACATGGCCGTAACGACGGAATAGACATGCATGCTTGTACACATCCTCATCCGCGTAAAACCTATGGTTAATGATTTGGAAAGGGAATTAAATTGTTGTTAAACAAAAATTACGAAACAAATTGACTAGGTCCAAGAAATAAGTTGCTAGACACTTTTTTCCCGACCGTTACCATGATTAAGACATAACTATTTACAAACGTTTTGATCATTGATCAGAACCAACAACCTGAGTTGGCGTTCCCGTAATGGTCAACTTCCCAATCATCTCATACTTTACATACTTTTACAAGACAATTGGCGATATCTTCCACTTTATACAATACTTTACATCGTTGACTTATATGACGTATCCACGAATTATCTTTAAAGTTTCCTCCTCTTTTTTGTTGCTATTTTCTAATTTTTTTTCGATTTTTTTTCACAATACTATACTACGAAACTCGGTGTAATTTCACCATCTTCACGATCATAATAACTCCGGATAATTCCTTCGATAATTCTAGATTCTTCGGACGCACCAATAAATGTGTTGGTAGTAAAAATACATGAGTTTTGACTACTTTATACATTCCCATTTGCAATGTGCAAATTTCTTCCCAACCGTACCAAATATAGAAAATTGATACAAGACTCGGGAAATACATACTTTACACTTAAAGCAACTAGCAATTGATAAATGACTTAATCTAACAGGGTAGGCTAAGGTGTAAAAGTGTAACGAAACAAACAGTTGGTGTAATTCCTAAAGGATTGGCTCTATTGGTTTTTCTAGGGGTATCTTACTCTTAAGATGAGAGTAAACAAAGGGTTTATACGGGGATTTAACTAACCAGTGTAGTTAGTTAATAAACCAACATATAAAGGATTTTTAGGTGTAAACCTAGAATTTTACCAATTTAAACAAGTTACTCTATCTAAATCCATAGTACTCATTATTGTGGTCTCGAATAGATATACCAAGCCAAGTTCTAAAGTGTACAACATCACCGACACACTCATATTTTGTGGAATTTAGGTAAACATTTTCAAACGGATAAGGTTAAATCCTCATAATATCTAATAAGGGTTATTGTGTGCGGGTTATGTAACAAGTAATTTCACAAAAGTATGCTTGAATTTTTTTTAAATTTGAGCATAATTTAAGCATTTTATGTGAAAAAATAGGACAAGTATACATTCTAATTCCCATCCCCCCACTTGAATTATACAACGTCCTCGTTTTATAAATAAAACATTAAAAACGAGAATTAAAAAGAATTAGAATGAGAAACTCCCATCATATTTTACTTGGTAGATTCTCTAAGTTGAGTTTGTGAGCAAGGATGTGTGTTGTAAATGCGACTGTATTCTAGCATGACTACAATCACACATAGGATTCCAGATGATTGATACCTCACCAACTTCGGCGATTTCTTTACAGCGAGGTCCTATGCAAAATATTGGAAAAACATGCAAAATCCTATCTCGAGTATCTATGGTTAATTAAATAAGCTAAATAAAATGTACAGGAGACCAATACGTAGAATTCATATACTAGAATACGCCGTATCGAGAAACCTATAAAAACTATCTAAATACGGGTCAGTCAGCCAAATACGCCGTATCATGTGCATGAATACACCATATTGACAGAACTGACAATAATGTTTAAAGTGCATAAAAATAAAGGACTAATAACGTCCAGACATTCGATACGCCGTATGGTATGGAGCAGATATGCCGTATTGATGTCTGGGAAGACAGACTTGATAAAAATAAATAACAATCCAGGTTGTCTCCCGGTAAGCACTTTTGTTTTAGCTAGTCTTTATGTTAGACTTTTTCCTCCTGCTTTCTTCAGTTGGTCTCATGCACGCTTATGTGCCCGTGTGTGAACCATTCTTCTATCTTCGCATCTCGGACATATTTAGGTCCTAAGTACAAGACCCCCTTGTAGAAACTCTTGAGCTTTTGGTGCGGATGCGAGATTCTGTCGGATCCAAAATAATCACTTCACTTCATAATGATGAACAAGAAATTTAGATAGGAAGAATGAGAATTGTAGAGAGAGAAACAAGAGAGAGAAAGTAGAGAGAGATAGAAATTGGGAGAGTTACTTGCAAAAATGAATGTTACAAATGACCAACCCCTTTCACTTTCCTTGAGGAGGTGTATATGTATCAAAACTAAAAGGCTTTCATGCCTTTAGTAATTCTACGGGCCAGGCTCGGGATTACTTGGGCTTTCGCCCGATACACGTGACCGGTTAGCTTACATTTAAGAGCCCGTTTACCCGTCTAGCCTATTACAACGTATATTAATTAATGACCGAGACCTAATATAATTAATGAACAAACTTCCATTGTTTGACTCAATATTTTGAGGCTAACAATCTCCCCCGAAGTGAGTTCATTGTGACACTCCTTCGTGAGATCAATGAGATTGCTTTTGTCGTTAAGCTCTTGTGACTTGTCTCGTGTAACGTTGAAGGCTTGTCCATCATGCTTTTGTGATCTTAGATCTGACCTTTGTCATTGTCTTGTGACTTTGTCTTTTTCGTCCAAGATCTTTAAATCAATATCCTTCCTTTCTTGCTCGTCTATTTGCCACCTTGCATCTTGTGTCTTGACCAATCATGCTCATACTTTTGCCATCATCCTTGAAAGCTTGCTAACAATCTCGCTTGATAACTTGAAATCCTTTGAATGAGAATCTTATGATACCAACAGATTTGTGCGGAATCTTTGTCTTTTAATTCTTGAGTGTCATGATTCTCCGAATCTTGATGCTTAAGTAATTTCTTTGTAGTTTGAGCATGACATGTGGTAAATAATCCGAATTCAGCTGGGAATAGCATCACCATCTCCATCTTTATGTGAATCCCTGAAATAAAAAAAATAGTTAGCAATAAAGCATGTGGACGAATATGGCTTTGTCATTCGCCCAGATTTGGTTAGATTAACCTTCGGTTCTGTAAGACCGTTTTAAAATATAAATACTGTACCTGTAATTAGGTAGATTCAAAGAATCTCCTTGACAGGGTTTCCAGCTCAAAGCGTAGGATCTTCTAACACAGATGTATTAGATTTACCATGCTTGCTAGTTCTCATTACCGGAACGTCCTCAAAGCAGACAACACGGTAAGAGTGAATCAGATAGTTACTATCTTTCTGATTAACCGTCCAATTCATTTCTGGAACAAGTTTGATTCACATATAAAACGTACCAATCATTTCTTCCAGTAGACAACAAGTTGATTCATATAGAATCTCGCAAGTCCCCTACCAAGAGCTTAGTTGATGCTTGGATCAAGCAGGATTTTCATCTTCAATGTGAGTACATAAGTATCACACAGATGTTCTGAGCACACTCATCAAGATAATGCGTAGGACTCTTGTTAACAGCTTGTGAACTAATTGGTGTTCAACAAGTGTTAGTAATGGAATGTGTCCTAATGAGATTTATTTATGGATCTCTTGGCTCTAGACTTGATTAGTGCGTTTTGGTTTTAGTAATCAAAGGCTGGAGCAGACTGCCACCTATTTAATATCAACTATCTCGGAGTGAGAAAGTCAATAGAAGTCATGTGTATCTCCGTGACAAATGAGACAAGTTTTTGTTGAGAAAAACCCGAATGGCTAGGAAGGGGTTGATCATTTGTAACTTATACATTTACAAGTAAACTTCCCAATTCTCTCTACTTTCATTATCATACATATCCGGTGAGTCAGGAATGACATTACTATCACCCGTTTCCACTACACATGTGTTAGTAATGGATTCAGATTGCTCAAAATGTTGTATGTCATTGGCAAACACATTATCGTCAGTATCGTATCGTACCTATTCCAATGGCTCAGCATCAGTGCCTGAGTCTGCATTAGGAACCTCCTGGATCTTTTCCATGTAACTGTAATGTGCTTCCAACTCTTGTTCGTCAATTTCTTCATCCGTGTCTGCTAGCCAGTTAGATTGCTCTGCTTGAAGCTGTACACCTTTCTCAGCTTGTTTACACAGCAACATCTTTTCCTTGTGATACGTAGAGTCTTTAACCCGTTTTGGCTTTGATAAGTGTAGAATACACATATCCATTTGTACCTAAACTAACCCAATTAAACCCAAAACAAACCAAAAATGGCAAAAATGTGCTTGTATTGTGTTTTGTGTGTGTGCAGGTACGGATATATCAAAAATCACAAGAAAACAGTCAAAAACGGGCAAGCACGGACACGAGAATTAGAAGAGTACAAAAAGAAGCCAAAGATTCAAAGCCGAAGCCAGAAAAGTCAAGCCTCAGTCAAATCCAGTCAAAAATAGTCAACAAAAAGTCAACCAATAAAAGTCAAAACCCCACAATAATCCATTTTCACCCTCCAAGTTTTACCAAAGTCCAAAAATAACCCCTCACCCCTTAATGGGCCCAAGAAACCTTATTGGGCCTGAAAAACCTTTAAAAAAACCTTACCCGGATCCATTTGGCCCAAAAGCCCATTCATAAGCCCAAGTTACTAGCCCTTTCTCTTTTTAAATAAACTCTAGGGACCAAACTTGCAATTTCCCAAACTGTTTTATAACTAGAAAAAGGGACAAAAGAAGAAAAGGACTAGAATTGTCATTACCCCAAAGTTTCAACAGATTTAACTGTCAAAAAATGGGCGCCAAAGGTTTTTTACTATTCATCGTCACCTACAAAAGTCACCATCTAAGGAAAATCAAGGGGCAAATGAGAATTAAAGGGTCCATTAGTCAATTCAAGAGCTCTCTAACACAAATGAAGGGTCAAATCAGTCATCTCAATGGACTACTTAAGCTCACACTCAAGCTCAATCCACGTCATCAATGGTGAAAGCACAAGGATTGATGGGATTTTACTCTAAATGATCTCACAAAAGAAGCACACTGTCACATCAACGAATGACACGTTGGCAATCCTAAATCACACACAATGTGATCCAACGGCTTAAAATAGAGATCAATGATAAATGAAGAATCAATGGTACGGATTGGAAGTTTGGAAAGGGATTCAAGAGGGCTAGAATCTTCCCTAGATGGCTATAAAAAGGACCTCTCACTCACACACATGGGGATCTAATCTTCTTTTCTAGTTTATTTTTAGCTTAAATGTTGTTTTTTAAAAAGCTTTTTGTAATTTTCCTTTCAAAATTCAATTGTAATTTTCATTGATATAATGTAATCAGAAGTTTTCTAGTTAATGAAAAAGTAGTGTTTGCTTTTAATCTCTCTTTTATTCTTAAGCTATCAATAAGCAAAACTTTCCTATAAGCCCTCAATAAGCTTCTTTTAAGCTCTTATAGCACTCATGAGTCTTTAAAGCTCATGATAGAGCACAAATTAGAATTTAATCATACCATAAAAACTTCTTAATCAGCTTAAAATCTTAATAACCTTAAGCATTTGGACTATGAGCTTAATGGAAGGGGAGTCAAAAGTTGGATGGGACTCCCATAGACTTTACCTAAGCTTAATATTAGCTAAGGGAGCTTGAAGCTGCTTTTAATTAGGTTACTCTTATTTAGCTAGAGTAATTTTGTAAGTTTCTCTTTGAAAACCTTCAATTCTAGCTTTAAATAATTGTCTTAATGCTATACTTAGTTAGATCTGCTGGATTAACCTAATCAGTCAACTTATTCGTGTGCTTCACTGTGATTTATTTGTGCATATTATAAAATCTCTTAGCTCTGTTACGTTTATAGTCTTTAGATCAGGTTTTTCATTTCTGTCATAAACACATAAAAAACCAAAATATTAGAGTAGTTTTCTTAGAACCAAAGCATTTTAGTTTAATATCAGCTGTTTTAATTACAGTTAATATAAGATTTTGTAATAAGCTCATAATCATCTGGTACTCAAGTTTTGTAGGCTAGATTACATTTTCAAAAGCTTATCTCAAATCTGTCAAACCTTAAGGGGTGTTTGGTTTAAGTAAATTTGACCTTTAAAAGTCAAAGGTTTTTGAGCATTTTGATTGAGTTAGCTTTAGTTTCATTTAAGATCATTAGGTGAAGTGATTTTATAAGTTAGATTTCAAAATTTAAAAAGTTATGGATTAATTTTTCTTCTCAGCACCAGGGTGACCTTAGTGCCTTTCTTTTATGTCTGTGAAATTTTGATCCAAAGCCCCTTAAGGGCTTGGATTTTGCATGCATTGTGTTTTATCACTCACATTTGAGTGTGTTTAGTGTAGTGGTAGTCACTAAGATAAACCTGCACTATAATCTTTAGCACTTGTGCAAAAGTCATCAGAGAGGAAACAAAAGGTAGTATCCCTACTGTCAATATTTAGCTTAATTTTTAGCTAGGTAATTCAAGGTTTAAGTTTCTAAGGTTAGAGTAGGATTTAGATTAGTTATAGCTTAAAATAGATTAAGACTTAAATTTTATTTTCTAGCTTATTCTACTAGCTTATTTTGCTGTCAAAGTTACTAAAAAACCTGAAAACACCAAAAAACAGTAGGTAATAGTTGATAGCTTTTGAATTTGATTTCTAGCTTGTAGCAGTAGATTTTATTGTTTAAATTAGTAGCTTATAAGTAGTTTGTCAAGATTGCAAAAGCTCATTTGCAGAATTACTTTTTGACATTGAGCTTGGTTAAGTTTTTTTGTAGCTATGGCTATTTCCTGATTTATGCTACTGTTCAATCATCATTTTCAGTTGTTCTCTAGTGTTTTAAGCTCAAATTTCTTTTCATAGATAGATTAAGCACATCACTAAGCTTACCAAAAAATAAACATCTTTTGGTTTCTAAAATAATTGAGCTTAATTTGAGCTTAAATAGCTGTTTTTAATAAAATTAAGCCGCAAAAACCCATCTTTCGTGTGACAGCTTATTGATAAGCTGTTTTTGAGCTTATTATTAAGTTTCAGTTTAGGTCCTCTTTATTAAAGTAGCTTATTTTTGTGTCCTCTATAAATCCTAGTATTTAGTTTTTCATAAAAGTCAAAAATAAAAAAAATGCAAAAAGGGGTTGCCCACACTCGAACCCACGACCTCTCACTTATAGTCCCAACGTGTTAACCAGTTTGCTTCAATAGCTCATCCATCCATATCACACACAACTTAATACTAGTACACGTTTTTATTTTCCTTTTCACTTATAAGACGTAGCTTATTAAGCTCTTTTCTCAGCTTATTTAATAAGCTGAGTTCTGTTTTTTATTTTTCTATTAATCTTTGTTACGTTTTAGATTTTTCCTGAATTTTTCATAATTTTTCATCAATTATTTTATTTTTAGTAATTTTTCGAAAGTTAAAATCTTAAAAAATCAATAAAAAATAGAAAAAAGTTTCAGAAAAATACAAAAAAATAGTTTTTAGTTTTATAAAAAATAGCTTTAGTTTACTTCATTAATTCATTTTCACCACTTTTAGATTTTAATTTTCATTTTTAAGCTTTTATTTTTAATTTTAAAAATAGGATTTTAATTTTAAAAATAGTTAAAAATAGTTTTCTTAGTTTTTATGTTATTTTAGACTTTTATAAGTTTAAAAATCATTTTTCCAAATTTTTATTATTTAATTTGCTATTTTTTTAGATTTAATTAGTTTTTAATTCATATTAAATTCAAAAATAATCAACAAAATGTTTTTCTTTTTCCTAAAATTTTCTTTTGTCCTATCTTAGGTTTAGAAATTTAATTTGCAATTTTAGGGATTAATTTTAGTCTACTTGTCAAATTGTCGCGTTTTATTTGTTTCCCGTATTTGTTTAATTGTTTAATTGCTTAAATTTACTTGTTGTTTTAGATTATCAAATCATCCATTTGCTTTTTCAAATCAAAATCCAAGCTTAAATGAGGTTTCAATTTTACTAGTCGTTGGGGAAACGACCCGGGTGATCATACTTACCCGGTTAAATATACGTATTATATATTATATTATATATATTTTTGAGAGTGAATTTTCCTTAGGGAATTTTCTTAATTGCTCTTTGAAGTATTATATTTTTTATATATTTTAGGTATATAAAACTGCTATCAAGTTTTTGGCGCCGTTGCCGGGGACTAGTGTTTAAGATTCCTTCGTTTTGTGTTTGTTGATTTGGTTTGAAGATCCTTTCACCCTCGAAAGTTTCATTCTTGTTTTATAATTCAAAAATCCAAAAAAATTATAAAATATAAAAAGTAAAAAATATTTTCCTTTTCTTTTTAGTATAAGTAAAAGATAAAAAAAACAGAAAAATTAAACAAGATAAGCATACGTCGATATAGTATTCAGTTGAATTACTCATTGCGGACAAACAGTATACCAATTTAAGTCATGGTACTATTTAGTACTGCCAAGTAAGTTGGGTACTTACGTACATAAGCCACACCCCCCCCCCCCCCCCCTCGTCGAATGCGATATCACTCAGAACATTGCAGATAGTTGGAAACGTGATCCGTCCTCGGACAGTTAGAAACTTATACAAACATTATCACGGACTACAAATTTTCCTGAGGTTTTCACTTATGAGACTTTCCATATAACACGGTTAGATCAGTCATAAGATCTGAAATGATATATTTTGATGATACCAAATTCATTTAATGGGATTGGGATTTCCTGGTCAACCTAGCAAAATTTAGGTATATTAGAGGTGTCGAAAACCAGATATTGTTGAATAATGTTATCAGCATCATGTTCAACTGGATTTAGGTAAAATTCTTAGTCTTTTCTTAGCAACACTAAGGGTTTAACACAAATTTTAAATCTCGGGACGAGTATTTTCTTTAAGGGGTGGTACTGTATCATATGAGAATTTTCGGATTTTTAAGATAACGATTTTAGCCCTTTGACTTTTAGGTCTGGCTTGACTTACAAGAACAACCATCTAAAACACGTTTTCACGTCTCGGAACCTAAGCATATTCGATTGTTGAATACGACATTCCTGTCAACTTTTAAGTTTTGGACCGAGACCTTGGTACGAGACGAATAAGGGCTAAAACAGCCCGCAAACATTTTCGAACAATTACGACGCTGGACACACAAAACAATTAATTGTTTTTAATTATCAGTATTTTTTAATAAAAAATATTAAATAAATTGCATCATTTTAATTAAAAGCGTTGCGGATAACGCGAATACTCGAGTTGAAATCCAATTTTTATTTCGAATAAGACGAAACCGGTTCACAAAATGGATAACAGATATTTTATTAAATATTATAAAATATTTATGAAACATTATCAAGTAAATACTCCATTATTTTCAGAAAAAAATGATTACGGAAAACAAATGGCGCAAGTTTCAAAGATTTGAATAGTCCGTTAGGTCGCTCAACTGAGGTCCCGAACCGTTTTTATAAAAAAAACTATATTAAAAAGTTACACTTTAAACCTCAAACTATTTCAAAGAGGCATTTTAATATAAGTTTTAATATTTATAAAAATTTTTATATACCTCTTTTTCATTCTATCTTATAATTCTACACACACTCTTCCCTAAAAATATCTTCTCACATCCATTTGACGGCCGCCGGCACCACTTCTCCGGCAGCGTCTCCACCGCGCCGCCGCCGGGAATAATTTTACGGTCGGGTTTTTCCGGCGAGCGTTCAACATTGCTCTCCTGTCACCGATCTATACTATCCACCCACTTACTCTGCGGCCAACGCGCACTTCGGAAGCTTTCACCGCCGCTGCCACCATGATTATTCTACCACCATCATCATCCTCGTCTTCACCCCAACATCACCACGCCATCAACCACCGAGACCACCACCCAAGGGTGCGTCCGGTTTGGTTATAACAGCAGCAGGGGGGGTGTTCGTTTGGTTTGTGGGTTTACAACACTTAGGGCGCGTTTGGTTTCGTGGTATATCACCACCGGGTGCGTCGGTTTGGGTATAACAGCCGAAGAAGTTGGGTCCGGGTATAGCACCACAAGGGTGGTTGTTCGTTGGCTGCCTCCCCACCGGAAACACCACCACAACCGCCACCTCCCAAGGGTGCGTTTGTTTAGGGGTGTTTGTTTGGCTGTTATAAACAGCCGTGGGGAGGGGGTGTTTGTTTGTTTGGTTGTTCGGTGCAAGGCAGCCGCAGGGGGGAGGGGTGTCGGGTCGGGCTGTGGGACAGCCAGGGTCGCGTTGGGTTTAGCAGCTAGGGGTGTACGTTATGAGTGGTGTGGTTGGGTTATGTGCTAACAGTCGGGGACCAGCCGGGGGGTTGGGCTGTCGGGATGGGTTAGCAGCTAGGGGTGTTTGATTGTGGGTTGGTCGGGGTTGTTGTGGTAAACGCCGGGTATTAAAAACCGCGTCGAGGGTTCGTTTTTTGGTGAGTTTATTTATCGGTAATTTAGTTGAGTGCGTATGGGTTGTCGCAGCACTAGGAGGGGTGCGTGTGGTTGATGTAGCTCCAAAGAGGCATGTTTGTTTTGTGGGTTGCACTGGATTAGGGTGCGTTTGTTTTGACAGCCCGCAAGGGGCGTTTGGCTGTTGGGTTAGCAAAATATAAATCAAAAAATATCGGGTGTGTTTGCTTCGGTTTAAGACAACAAGTAGTGCGTATGGTTCAACGAAACGACGAGTTTGTCGGGTTATATTATCAAATCGACAAATAAAAATAACATTACAGTTTTAAAAAATTTTAAAACTGGTTAACAATCATTTGGTGGTTTTTAAATGTTAAATAAATTATAATATGATTAGTGAGTTAAGAGAATTAAACATATAAAATATATATTCAAATTTTAGGAATATAAAATTTTTTTAACGAGATTATAATTTAAAAATCGGAACAAAAGGGCGGTTAAGGGTTATATAAATACCAATATTTATTAGTTTGTAAGTTTCGATATAACAATGTGAACATAAGGAGTCATATTCATAACTGTCTCGACTGTTGTTTATTCAGGAACTGCTGGAGAATTCTATGTTGCAGGAATAGCTAGTGTTGTGACAATAGTTGGAGTGTAAGGACCTTTGAGAATGCACTTCTGTAAGGCATCACCATTTGATCTTGTATCAATGTATCGTTATGCATTTGACTGTGAGTTGTAAAAGTTACAATTGGAGTTGTCATGATGAATGATTGAAGAATTATGAAGTGAAAAAGGATTGTAGGATCTTAAGTAGATTTGTTGTGATTGAAGTTGTGGTAAAAAGAAAGCAATACATGTTCACGGGATTTTACAAGTCTATGATTAAAACCGAGAAAAGAATTGTGTCTTTCGCGGGATTTTACAAAATCAATAGAAAACCGTGAATGTTAATTGATTTGGATTAAGGTTTGTTTGTTGTGAATTGAATGTCTTGAAAGTTCAAAATTCTAAACTGACATGTTTCGCTTGCAAGAGTGCATATTTCGCTTGTTATTGGAAATTACGTATTTCGCTTCAAAAGTTACACATTTCGCTTGAATTCAGAAGACTGCACATTTCGCTTGAAAGAGAACATATTTCGCTTGAACTCCACATATTTCGCTTGACCTTAACACTGCATGTTTCGCTTGATAAACATATTTCGCTTAAAGTCAATCTTGCATGTTTCGCTTGGTCTTTTGCATGTTTCGCTTGATTTCAACACTGCATGTTTCGCTTCGAATTTAAAACATATTCCGCTTGAACTCAAATCTGCATATTTCGCTTGAAATCAAAGTTGCATATTTCGCTTGAAATTAAAATTTTGGCAGAGTGTCTTTTTAGTTAATTGTAATATTTCGCTTGAGGTTCACCTGCATATTTCGCTTACACTAAACATACATATTTCGCTTGAACTTTTCCTGCATATTTCGCTTAGCCTACATATTTCGCTCGGTGTCACTTTCGGGTGAGGACCACTTAAACTATCAAACAAAATGTCACTATCTTTTGAAGCACAAATTGTGGATCTATGTTCCCCCTCTTGTTTGACCGGTTATGAGCATAAAAAATAAGAAAAGTTAAATAAGCTCGAAATAAGATAGAATAAGATTAAAATAAGCTAGAATAAGCCGAATCTTTTAAGCAAGAATAAGCCATAAAATAAATGAAGGAGCACGAAATAAGTTGTGTAACACGAAGAATAAGGAATGCATAAGCTCAACAAACCAATAAGTCCCAAAAAAAATTGAGCCGTAAGCTTATTTTTAAAATAAGCCACGAAATTTTGGCTTTTAACCACAAATGAAACCTAAGAAGGTGAAGAACAAGTGAAGCAAGAAGTAAATGAGATAAACAAACCCATAAGCCAATTTTTTTTTTCGGACGTGAGCTTATATGGCAAGATAAGCCACGAATTTTTTTTGTTTGAGCTTATTAAACCACAAAACAAACACAATCTACCCGAGGCTCTTGATACCAAATGTCAGATCCAAAATAATCACTTCACTTCATAATGATGAACAAGAAATTAAGATAGGAAGAATGAGAATTGTAAAGAGAGAAACAAGAGAGAGAAAGTAGAGAGAGATAGAAATTGGGAGAGTTACTTGCATAAATGAATGTTACAAATGACCAACCCCCCTCACTTTCCTTGAGGAGGTGTATATGTATCAAAACTAAAAGGCTTTCATGCCTTTAGTAATTCTACGAGCCAGGCTCGGGATTACTTGGGCTTTCGCCCGATACACGTGACCGGTTAGCTTACATTTAAGAGCCCGTTTACCCGTCTAGCCTATTACAACGTATATTAATTAATGACCGAGACCTAATATAATTAATGAACGAACTTCCATTGTTCGACTCAATATTTTGAGGCTAACAGATTCCATTCATCTTATTCTCTTCACTTACCTTTAGTAATGGCGGGATCTTGTTGCATTGTTCATTAGTGTGGCGTTTAAAACTCGGATGTGACCACACCATTTGGTAAGTAACTTCTTCATTACCATTGTAAATGGTAATCACTCCTTCAAACCGTCTTGCATTAATTCCAACTTCTCTAAAAAATGGTTCGCCAAAAATAACATCGCTCATTCTTTCATCATGATAAGCATCCATATCTTTTAAAACTCCAAAATCTATTAAGATAGAAAAAGTTCCAACAAAGATAGGTATGTTCATTAAGGCTCTAACTACATTATTTCCCTTGTATTCCAATTTGTCCTTCATTATAGAATTATAAAACTTTTTGGACATCTCATTTACTTACAAGATAGGGAAAAAATTAGCGTATAAAAATTCAAAACCTATCATGCAAGAAAACTTCAAATTATAAGGGCAACTTATACGGATTTTCTTATCGTGGTCATAGTCACTAGGATATCCAAAAATTTTGCTAACCATTCTAGCATCATTCCAAGCTCTAAATTCCTCAATTACCTCACCTTCATCAATGGTGGGCATCAAATCATCAACTTGATCTCTCCTAAGTTCTAATGGTACATTAAGATCGTTTAGTTCTATGTAATCTTCATATAAATGGTCTAATGATCTATTTAACACCAAAATCTCTCTCATTAGCCTAGCTTCTAAATTAAGTTTTATTCTTTATCTTAAGCTTAGCATGTAGACCCTCTTAATTAAACTACTACAAGGTTTAACACTTTTGAAAATTATTTTCTCATCCCCAACCCTCAAAGTAATCTTCCTTTTAAAAACATCAATCTTAGCATGGGCGATAGAAAAAAATGGTCTTCCGAGGATCAAGGGCTGGTATGTGCTTAGATACACATACCATTTTCCATTAAAAACGGACTTAAATGACCAAAAACGTACTAAAAATACATTGAATTTGTATGTTTTCACTTATATTGTGTAGGAAACGGATATCAACAAAAGGGACAAAAACGAAGCCAAAACGGACAAAACCGAGCACGGAATGGAAAGAGCGTAAACAAATCAAAGTCAAAGTCAACCAAAAAGTCAACCCCAACAAAGTCAAAAGTCAAAGACGGAGCCGATATCGAAGAAATGTTAAATGGGCCAACCCGCATCCAAGTAAATAGGCCGGGTCAGCCCATTTATCCTTTATCATAAGCCTTAAATCCATTATTAAAAAGCCCATTCTTTTTCTTATTAAACACTGAATAAACAAACCGGCCCAAACGAAAACTTAACCTAAGGCCCAAACCATTTAACGACTATTAGCCCCAACACCCCACTACCCTTTGCATTGTTAGTCCTTAAGGACTAACCATGTCATTACCCTATACAATTTCAGGGGCCAAATGTGCCAATTCCCCAAACTTATACCTAGTATCCCAAAAACCTTTTTCCCGCCTAAACCCTGTTCACCCATCGTTTTTCCTATCCCCTGCACCACGACAAATCAAAGTCACACACCCCCAAAACCACAACCTCCCAATCACATGGGCTCAAGAGATAAAAGGATTGCCACCTTGGCAATCCCATGCTTCCTGATTGGACAGAGATAGAAGACAAGCAAATCAAGGGCTAGGATTGAAAGGCTTGGAGCCAACGAAAAATGAAGGGCTATGATGAGGTTTTGAAGTCTATCACACAGAAAACATAAGAAACACACCAAGAAAAGACCTACGGTCCTATTTAAGAAACAAGCACACAATTGAAGAAAAAAAAACTAGGAGTAGTATAGAGTAGTTTTAATCAAGGAGTGTAACTTAGGAGTAGAATAGCTTTATTTTCCAGTCTTATTTACTTTAATGTACCCTTTTTTTAAGCCTTGTAATCTTTTAAAAGTTTTAATGAAATTTGTTTTAATGTTCTATGATTGCTCTATTTTACTTTTATGCTTTTTATTGTTTAAATTGTCCTCAAATCTGTTTTTATAAGCTCTCAAAAGCTTCTTAAACCTGCAAATTTTTTCATAAGTTCATTAATGATATGGTTACATTCACTCACCCAAAAGAATTTCCTATGCTTAATGGAATTGGTATTTTGGTGGCACCTAAAAGCTCATAGAGACTTTCAACAAGTGATGGATGATTCTATGAGTAAGCTTCATGAGACGTTTCAAACTTGGTTATAACAACGGCAAGAACAAGTGGTTAATCTTGATACTTATACTCCTGAGCATTCGTAATATCGGAAGATTCCCATTTGCTACGATGATGATGACGACAAGTATTCTTTTGCTACACAAGAATATCTCAAGAAATTCTCCTCCGCAATCACACCCGATTTACCAAAATCGAACTCTCTTATAATAGAGGATGAGCATTTCGACACTATTCTGGAAACAAAATCGGACGAATTAATAAAGTCTAGTGTTGAGGACTGATATTTGCTTAATTGTACATTAAATTACCCGGGATTTTGCCAAATAAAAGCCAATAAAATGCCAAAAGAATAGAAAAAGTGTGCTTTTGTGTCTAATTGTGCAGGAAAGGATTGAAAAGACAAAAAGAAGCAAAAACGATCAAAAACCGACAAGGAACGAAAGAGACAAGAACAAGAGTGAAGAAACAGCCAAAGATCAAAGCCGGATCAGCCCGACACAGCCAAAATGAAGTCAAAGGACCAATTATGACAAGTGTTCAAAGATTCAAAGGCCATTTGGAGTTATAAAGATCAAAGGACTAAAGTTGCAAAATAATGAAAGTTGTTTATTAAAGAAGAAAGAGAGAAAGAAAACCACAAGGACTGATTATGCCATTTTCAAACCTATTTTTACACTACAATGAAACGGAGCAAACACAGGGACCAAATGTGGCAATAGTCCATACTTTTAAACAGAATACGCGGCAAACTCCCCATAACAACCTTTCCAACCGTTTTTCCCGCCTCTTTTACCCACAAACCCAATCCTGCAAATCCACACTCCCCGCTCCTCTACATCCATCAACCTCATTCA
>BQNB010054909.1:3800-16247 GCA_026074375.1 Tanacetum coccineum
TTACGTATTAATATATTATATATATTTTTATGTGTTGATTTGGATCGATCAAATCACTTTTAGAAAAAGTAACAATTAAAGCTCCTGGAGTCGTATCCCAATGAGAATTGAATTTGAGATTTACGTTAGTGTTTTTCGTATGATGCTTGATTATCTTTTTAGTTTTGGTTTTTATACGAATTCTATATAATAATAAGCTAAAATAATACTAAGATATAACTAAAAAGAATATGCTTGTCAAGTGAGGTAAAAATATCATTAAATGTGAAAGAAAGAGATAATAAAGAATTGGTACCCGTTTAAAAACCGTTTTCTCACAACGTTGGTTTATATTGAAAACAAGCCTTTATTTTGGTACAAATTACTTTAAATGATGACGAATTAACACTCATAAAAGTATTATTTTCTCACGACGTTGGTCTATTTTGAAAACAACATCTTATAAAAGTATTAAGGATTAGAATCCTCTCAAGTTGAGTCAAACATGATACATCATGTTCACCAATCACAAATTAGTTAAACGTATACAACTTTTTCTTTTAATGAAAATCAAAGGCCCACTTATTTATTTCCCCTCACAAAAAACATAACATGATCAATCATGTTTGACCACAACTTGAGAGAATCTTTTTCCAAAGTATTAATTACTAGATTTGATGTTTGATTACTTCTTCGGCTTTTGCCATTTGAAATATTCAAATAAGAAATCTAAATAACCCAAAAATTATTAATCAACAATTTACTTTTTATTCCACACTTAACTCACTAATCGAAACTCACTTAACAAGCATATATTACTACTCGCTAAACATGGAAACTAATCTAACAATAATAAGCATAACTACGCTACGGATAACAACTAAAGCAACAATAAGAATGACCAAGCTAAAAATGGCGATAAGCATAAAATAAAGAAATAAGAAAAAGATGAAACCCGGAATTAGCTCGGCGTGGCCCGGAGATAATAGATATGAACTCATACTCCAAAGTGCGAAATAAAACCAAACTAATCCAAATCCCAATCCATAACGCCATAATCTCCCAATGTAAATAATGCTACTAAGCCGATTAACAAATCGAACCATCAAATCCAACGAAATCCGAAACCATACTTCGATAAAACAAATCCGATCGTTACAAATTAATCGAATTGTTGCAATAGATAGAAATGTAAAATTACTTAAAAAAACTAAACTTACTACCTGTTGCTACTCTAGCTATTCTACTCTACGAAAAGTGAATGAAAAAAATTAAAGATGGAAAAACAAAAAGAAATGGAATGACAAAAAAAATAAGATTGCGTCTGCTGCTATGCTATCTATCTACGCTAGTTAAAAACAAAAAAAGAAGATAAGAAAAACGAAAATAAAAAAATGAGATAGTGAGATCTGCTCCTAATTTACGCTACTCAAAAACAAAACAAAGAAAGATAAGATATAAAAAAAATAAAAGATCCTCCACACGTCAACTGCTGCTCTCCATGCGTTTTTATTCAGCAATCTTGGGGCTTTTCTATTTCTTTTTGGACTTCTCTTGCTGGGCCTACTTCAATCCCTTAATTTCTTTTTTGTCTTGGGCCTTGACTTGTGTGGGCTGGGTTATAATCAGACTTGGGTTGCAGCAAGATGTTGGGCTTGGGTAATATAGTCTGGAGCTTTTAAATAGTATGGGTCGGTCCGACTCATATAAATGGTGTCAGGCCGGCTCAATAAAAGATGAAAGCACTGTAGGACTCGATTTTTTGTGTTCTAACCAATGGCGTGCTTGAGAAATATTAACGATTTCGTCTTGATCTCGAAAAATGCGTAAACGTCTTCAAATCTTAACCGAAAGTCATCATTTTTTGCTTTATTTTCAATCCTTTGTACCTGCAAGACAAAAAAGCATAAACCAGACATATTTGCAATAATATTAATCATATTCCATGTTTTTAGTCTGTTTATTAGTGTTTTTCGAGGCAAAAATGATGTGTGTTTAAGCACACATCAAGCTTCTTCAACACCGAGAGGAATAACTAGGGATGGTGTTTCTGGAGGTGTTTGTGATGTACTTGTTGATGGTGTATCTTGATCAATTATCGTTGAGGAAGTTGTACCTGTTGAGACAGCAGGTTCTGGTGCAATGACTGCCAAAACTTGAGGATCAACACATGGTGGAGGATTAAGTTACTCATCAAACATTAGTTGAAATAATATTTTCCAATCGTTCTTTGTTGGTGGAAGATACAGAGTTGAAAGAGGAATACTTGGTACGAGTCCTAAACTGATTGTTTCAGGAGTCAAAAGTTTAGACCCGGGTCCTGAACTGAATTGTTCAGAACCATTGCTGTCAACTCATCAAAATCAACATGTATTGTTTCAATAATCATTTGGGTCCTTTTGTTGTAGATTCGGAATGCTTTCTTCGTGGGAGCATAACCAACAAAAATTCCAATATCAGCTTTCGGTTTCAACTTACCAAGATCTTCACCATCATTAGTGGGATAGCAAAGAGCACCAAAGACATGAAGATATGACAAGTCAGGTTTTTGATCATGGAGAAGTTCATACGGTGTTTTGTTGTGACATTTTTGGATTAATGATCGGTTTTGTGTGTAGCAAACTGTCGCGACTGCCTTCGCCTAAAGAAATAACAAAGCCTTTAAAAAGATCAACATGGTTTGAGCAGCTTCTACTAAAGTACAGTTTCGTCTTTCGACAACGCTATTCTGTTATGGAGTGCGAGCAACTGATGTTTGATGTGAGATTTCGACTTCTTCATAGTAAGCCTTTAGTGTCTGATTGACGAATTCAGTGCCATTATCAGTCCTGATGTTACGAACGGTTTCATTTAGATGAACCTGGATTATTTTTAGGAATTTAATTACGAACTCTGGAACTTCATCATTTGAACGTAGAAATTTCACACATGTAAATCGAGAAAAATCATCAATGATAACCAGTATATATTTTCTCCCATTGATACTTTGAACCCTCATTGGCCCACAAAGATCCATATGCAGCAGATAGAGTTTTTCTTGAATAGAGTCTTTAGCTTTAGGTTTATGGGAGTGTTTCTTGCTTTTACCAAGAGCATAGGAAGAGCACAAATGATCCTTCTAATACTTTAGTTTTGGAATACCTCGGACTAGTCCATGTTTGGCAAGGGAATTGATATAATCGAAGTTTAAATGAGATAATCTTCGATGCCATAATCATGACTTGGTCTTTGAGGCCTTAGATAAGAGACATATAGGAGAGGAGAGCAACAAATTATCCACAGATAAAGTTTATAAATTTAAACCCTGAGATCCCTTGAGTAGATCAACACCGTTTAAGTCATGAATGAAACAGGTGTGTTTGCGAAAATCTACTTCGAGATCGAAATCACAAAATTGACCCACAAAGAATAAGTTTTGACCTAACCCTTCCACATAATAAACCTGAGATATTGTAATATTTCTCATTTGATAGTCTTCATAACCCATTATCTTAGCAATATGATCATTCCTAAATCTGACGGTACCCAAAAAATTACTAACGAAGTTAATGAGTTGAGAGCAATTTCCGGTCATATGCTTTGAGCAGCCGGAGTTTAATTACCAGAGAACAATTTGGACAACCTGCAATCATTAAGAGAAGAAGATGGAACATCGGAAATAGTGGATCCCTAAGATTGTTTGGGTTCCTTAGAGTTAGAAGTTTTAGATTCTACATTCTTAAGTTTTCTACTAGACCTTACAGATCTTGTTGCTTTTGGTTTCGTACTGTAAACTAAGATTCATGAGGTTGGTGTTACTACTGGTGCAATAGTGGTTTCCTTAGGAGGCACTACTTTGGTAGAGGTAATCCTAGTTAAAGGGCACCTATTTTTGACTATAATGAAGGTCCTACGTGTAGTTTTCCAAGTATATCCAGTTTTACTAAATACCTTACCCGTAGGTTTCCATACTTTTCTCATTTTATTTCTTTTTTGTTTAGATTTCAAATGAACATTTACATCATTCACATAATCAATAATACACATATCATGATTAGCATCAAACAAACATTTGTTATAGATAGCACAAATAGATTCAAACTTAGCATTTCTTACAGAATGCTTAACAAGTGCATTATTGACAGGTTCAGAAACAAAATTTGTCTTATTCAAACTAGATTTAACTTTACTAGAGTGGTCTTCTACTTTATTCTTCTGATTGCTACTTGGTGGTCGCGTGATCCTATTGTTCTTTGTATTACCTGAAGGCTTTGATCTGATAGCACTAGTAGTAGGTTTTACTCCTGTAGAAGTCAACAAAGGCTTGTTAGAATCTTTGGTTTTAAGAGAATCAATCTGCTTAGGAATATTGCTTGAAGATGTGACAGGTTCAGCAAATCTAACTCTTTTGTCCTTGTTCATCGGTGTGACAGCAACTAACTTCTCACTAGGTTTTGGTGAATTAGGGCATGTTTGAGAAACATAGACTAACAATTCTTGAACATGTTTTGTAAACATGCAAGCAGATTCTAATAGAGGTTTACTAGGATTCTGTGTTCTAGCGCGTTCTATAAATCCATGAAGAGTGTTGGTATATTCTATGGTCTTCTCAATGTAAACTTCATGAGCATCCCTATTGTCCTTAAGCCTAGGAGAAATAGGTTCTATGTCAAGCTTGAACATTCCTGGAGCAATAGTGGCATTAGGTTTTGAAACCGCAGTATCGACAATATTTTTCCCTTTAAGTTTCCTTAATTCATTTTTCAATGCTGCATTAGCAAAAACCTTTTCTTGAAGTTGAGCATTTAAATCCAAATTTTCAAGAGACTTTACATTAATTTGAGCAATTAAGGAGTTACAATGTTCTTTTGATTGAACACGTGTCTTTCTAATTGAGTCAAATTGGACTTTGTAAATTGATTTTAAATGCTCTCGTTCTTTTCTCAAATTTTCATTTTCTGAAAGTAATTTTGCCATACTATGCTCTAGCTTAATGTTGATTGTTTAAATCTCATCAATGACTTTCTTTACATTTTCCAAACTATCTTTTCCACTTAAAGATTTAATCCTATCCTTCAACTTTCTTATGACGGTGTCCTTCTCTTGTGACTGAGCTTTCAATTCATTTATTTCAAATAATTGATTAAATGTGGGAGCATTTAGGTTTTCACCAGAATTTTCCCTTTGAAAAATCTCTTGATTAAGTTGAGTTGTTAGTTCCAACGAGATGCAATGCTTTTCTAAAGTTGAATAACTTTTGACAAGTTTATCGTAAGCCTTTTTTTTCAATGAAATCCTTCTTTTTGAGAAGCTTAGTCTCAAGTTCAGACATTACTTTTTTGCCCAAATACATTCTACTAAATTAATTTTTAACATCAAAAACTATCTTGGAATTCGCTAACAATAGCATATATTTCTTGAGGACATGATTTGATTCAAGGAGTTGATCATTATCAATCCTATGTTATTTGATTTGAATTTCAAAAATGTTTTTGTCTATAGAACACTGATCAACAGAAGTCTCCATTTGGTTAAAAACAGTTTGAACATCAATAATTTCATCTAGAAGAGTTTTATCAAATGCATTAAATGTGTCTTTTAAAACTGTTAAAAATGGAATTATTTCAGTTACAAAACACTCTTTTGTATGTTCAAAACCCCAAGACCCCGCAGTAATAGCATCAGATGTTAGTCTCTTTTTGTCCACTTTGTCAAAATTGGCCAGTTGATATTTTAGCTTTTTAAGACTTTCATTTACTAAACTTACCTTAGGAATTTCACTAGGACCTTCGATTCTAACAGGTGTATGTAACTTAACTGGTGTTTTAGAAAGGGATGAATGTTTTAACCAGAAAACTTATTTAGCAGACAATTCTTTTTTAGTGACAAAACATTTACCAAAATCTTCTTTTATCTTATTCAGCTTTGAATAATCAATTGGAGAAATCTTAATTTTCAATCGATTGAAATTGGATCATTTTTGTTTATCAAGCATATTTAATCAACTCCTTTCTTCCAAAATCAATGTCTCTTCATCATCAATCACAGAAATCACAGCATATTCTTTAGCAATAACACTACCATCATATAATCTTGGTTGAATCCGCTAAACTTTTTTAAGATGGAACGGATTTTTAATAACCAAGAGCTTGTTTGTAAGTGTCATCATAAAATACTTATGGTTTCGTTATCATATGCATTGCTTGCGTAGATCAATACATCTTACAAATAATATTCTCCACTTATTTATTTTGTTTTTCCAAAACAATTTCCTTGTTAATGTATTTAGACTCTTTTTCTTTAGATTCTGTTTTGAATACAGTTAATGTTTTTGATAAAGACTCCTTTTCTTTGATATTATTAGAAAGAGTTTCTTTAAGTGTATCGATCTCCTACTAAAAATCCGCAAGCTTTGCATTTCTATCCCGAATTAAATCATCCATTTGAGAATCTATTAATTTTTCACGTTTATTCAAATCTACATTAAGTCTTTATTCAAAAATGGTAACTTTTTCTTTGTATCTCTCAAGTTCAGCGGTTAATGATTCATTTACCATTTTATTTGTCTGATTTTCTTTATCTAGATGAGCTACGTGATCAGTCATTTGTTCAACAAAAGATATCACCAATAAATCATTAGGTGCAGAAGAATTAGTATCCTAAATAACAACATCTTGTGACTCTTACAGATATTAAGAATACGGAATAGTATTACTATCACTATGTATCTCATTATCTTGAAAGTCGTCAATATGTGTTTGTTCAGAATACTGCATCTCTTGCACATCTTGATTAATCATATCATTCAGATAAGAATCAGAATATGGTACCTCAGAGAGAACTTCAGTATCATAGCTTGAAAGTTTTGCCATCAGAACCGCTTTAGCCAAGGATAAGTCATCACAATCCGAGTTATATGCATTCAAGTCTTCAGTCTGGAAAGCTGAATTCTAAGGGATTGTCTGCTAAGCAACTGGAGCTTCTGATATACCAGGGTCTGCTAAAAATGCAAGTTGCTCTTCATCCAATATCTGACCCGCTTCCTGAGCTTTGGCTAACATCAATTTCTCTTTAAACCATGCAACATTCCTTAGCCTTTTTGGCTGATTACACTGTCTCACCATATACCCTTATCCTTGATAGTTATAACACTTCACAACTCTTGGTTGACTAGCTGCAAAATTTCCCTTTGAAGGAGTGGCAATTCCTCTGTTTCCAGTACCAACATAACTGTGATTTTGTCTTCCTTGAATTTGTTGAACTATGACTCTGCCATCTTGAATGGTTACTTGATTTCTAGGATTAGACGATGTTCTGAGTTGATTGTTTGATGGTGGAAACCTTGATGCTACAATAGACAGAAATGCCATTGCTTTGTTAATGCATTCAATCGGATCTTCTCTTTGCTGAAACATAAGAACAGCAAGACTGAAGTCCAATTGGGGAAGTACAACTTGAGATTGTTGTGTCACTGATGGAGATATGAATGGTTGATGGGAAACTGAATGTTGTTGTATATTGACTGGATTGTGATAGTGTTAATGATGAATGGGTGCTGCATAGACTGGTGTGAATTGTTGAGGAGGTGGATACATGAAAGAACCTAAATTTTGTGGTGACTAATTATATAGAGTTGGAGAGTTGGCTGCTAATGCAAGAGGATTCAGATATCTTTCACGCGTGATATGAACTTCATTAGCATGTTGTTCATGTTGACTAAGGTATGCATACAACTGATCATAGTTGGTGGTATACAAACTCTTAGCTAACTTCACATCAGTGAAAAACTTGTTCCATTCCGATGGAAGAGCATTCAGAAACTTGGTATTGACTTAAACTTGTTGCATAGTCATCCAAATAGTATGCATGTCATTGATCAGCTGAGAGAATCTCCAGTAGTACTCATATAGTGTTTTACACTGAACATAAGCAAACTTAACAAACAAGTTGTACAATCTGCATTTACATTCTTGGTATGATAATTCAGTACCTTTCATTAGCATCTTGACTCTATCCCAAATATCCTTAGCCGCCTCTTGATGGTTAACAAGTGCATACACATCGGGTGGAAGACCGTGAAGAATGATATTTGTTGGTTAAACATCACAGTCATCTTGAAGTTGTCATGCTTCAGTGAGTTTGGAGTATTTCTTAGGTCTAGTTTGCGTATTTTCTTCAACAGTTAGGTAAACCATTGGACCATTATCGATTGAATCAAGCATCATCCTACCATGTTTCTTCCCTTTGATGAATAGACGTATACGACTTGCCCATGAATCGTACATTGATTTTTCAAGCATTGGAGGATGGTTCTCAACTCCAGCAACAATGATGTGTTTTGCTAAAGTAGTCATCTTGAATTAATTAAAAAGTGAAATGATTAAAGATTGATCGAACAGTGATAAAGGAGGATTCTGTTAAGAGTTGTTGTTATTGGTGATTAAGATTGATATTCCATGGGATTTTACAAATCTTTACTAAACCAAGAAATCCAAGCATTTCACGAGATTTTACAAAGTAAGACAAACCGTAGAAAATAAAATCTTTTTGTGACTGATGTAATGTTTCTCAAGGAGTATGTCACTGTAATGGTTCTCAAGGAATATGTCACTGTAATGTTTCTCAAGGAATATGTCAATGTAATGTTTCGTTTGGTTTATGAAAATTGGACAGAGTTTCGTTTTGCACAATTACGTATTTTGCTTGAACTAACAACCTGTCATAAATCGCTTGTAAACATAAATTGCATGCATGTTTCGCTTGAAAACATATTTCGCTTGACGTAAGAAAAATTAAGCGGAGTTTCGTTTTCTAGAAATGACATAAATCGCTTGAACTCAACCTGTCATATTGCGCATGCAAACATATTTCGCATACATGTTTCGTCTGAGAACATAAATCGCTAGCTTCAAAACCTGTTTCGCTGGCTTCAAAAAAACGTATTTTTCGACAAAAATCACCAAAAACACACCCCTTTTGACATTTTACCTTGATTTTTCTTGCACAACTAGTTATCTTAATCTCTAGGTCTTTGATGTTCTAAGTACTTAGAACGCCATAACTAATGTTAATCAGTTTTGAGAGAAGTGTTCGCTTGTGTATTCATATCATAGTAAACCACATTCTGATGTAGACTATAATTACGATCTCTCTATATCTGACATGAAAATCTATCCTTAGTCAGTCAGAGTCTAGTAATTTAATGCGCTCCCCTAGTCTCACATAATGAGTTTTCTGTTGTAGTTATAGCTACACCTAATAAAGATTAATTTGTTCCTCGCGGTGTGTAACTATGTAATTATGTGTCCTCTCACACATGCCTCTGTAGTCCGAGCAGTTAGTCTATACAACCATAATGTTATTTGTTTACCATTAAGGCTTCGAGACAGCGATATAGGAGTGCTCTCGCATGTGAGAAACACCCTCATACAACTATCTAGAGTCGATACTATATTGTGTCACTCATGATCTCTATGTATAGTACTCTAGAGAGCCATGTATATAATGTTCGAAGATTATTTATCTCTCAATCACTCAAAATAGACTCAGATTAGACGAATCATATATATTATTAACACATTAGGAGCCCTACATAAAGACTCCAGAGACTGTGTTGTCGTATATCTCTTGTTAATAGATATGTGTATAAGTAGCGTTATAGACCATCGACATGTTATGTCATGTTTCCGGGAATATCTAAATCATTGCTGTTTCTGAATAACATGTTGAGAAGAGACTCATAGATCCTAGTGTTGATTACTTCCCTACTAGTATCTGTCACACACATCCAAGCAGAAATAAACATGAAGTGTCAAACCGAGCTAGAGAGAAACATAATTAACGCAACGAATAGATCTGTGTCGGTGTCTATTGATAATCATGGAAAACAATGGTCCTACACCGAAACACTCTCAGTTCTCTAGAGTGAAAATTTTATGTCGGTGTTTATCACCCTATGACATAATGACTCTCACCCATCGCATTCCAATTTGATCAAATAGTCACCTAGTACACCTAGAACACCTGTCTATCTCTATCTATAGTCCATATTATGTGTAACTGATGCGCTTCACATCATTTGATTACATAGTTTACAACTTGAATGGTCTCTCACTGTGTAGATTAGTCACTGCTACCGTCAATGTTTCGCATAAGTGTGAAATGTATGCACATTGCTAGTAATGAAGACTAGATAGAATGTCTTTTGTAACCTTACTGTTCACTGTGCGTCGGAGAGAAGTTAAAACTAAGGCTTCTTCATAAGGTCACTATATTAGTAGATCAGTCGATCACTATTTCTATTGTTTCTGTCTTCCAAGCGAGCAGGTGTCTCCCTCTCTCACTTATAATTGTCACGAAATTTATTGCTCGATTTAAATCCTAGGTCTCATTATAGTCTTGTCCTAATGTTACAAGACATGTGAATCAAGAATTAGGCGTGCATCGGAACTCACAGATAGCAGAGATTAGAGAGCGAGAGAGTGGTGTGTTCCTATGTGCTCGAGTGTAGAAGAAAGCCTGTCAGTTTGCCTTGTAGCAGAGGAGAGACGTTGAGATCGCTACATGTTTAGAGTGGATTGGTCAAGCTTTCCGTGTTGTGAGACGGAGGATCTGATAACGTGTGTCTGATTAGCTCGAGGGGTATGTAGTAGTAGACTGTTGTGAGATGCTCGTCGCACTGTAGAGATGAGTGGTCTTATGGGCAGAAAGAACTTTCTATAGCTTGCGTGAGTCTGTTGAGTATCTGTTAGAGATTCTTGTGTTTGTCCCTTATGTGCATGGAAGATTCTGTTAATCTGTGAATGATGTGATTTAGTACAAGTGCGCAAGTCAAGAGGCACAGAGAATTTGGCAGCTATGTCTGCTAGAAAGATGATCGTAGTTACAACATATTGATCGTAACGAGGACGTATAGTAGTGTGTGGATGAGTGTAGATACTCTAGTCTGTGTCGTGTTCTTTGGACAGAGCTTGCTAGAGATCAGAGAATCATGATGTGATCGTATTAACAGAGTGTGTATCTAAGTTAGATTTTGAAAGAGCAGAGATAGTCATTGAGTGTATGCGTGTGAGTGTTAATATAGTACTCTCTGTACGTTGGTTTTGAGAGGTATGGAGACTGGCTATATGACGTAGAGCTTGCACTACGTAGATGCTTAGAAGAAGAGTGATAAGACAAGATGTAGAATAGAAATCGCGGTGTAATATGATTAGTTGCTAAGAGAAGACGGGTTTTTGATACTTGAAAGATAGGCTAATAGAGAGATAGAGTCAACCTTGATTTGAACTATGCGCTCTCGTAGTTGTAGAGATTTAGATTACTTAAATGAATAGAACACGATGTGAGTGAAATTGTGAGATGTACTCATCGCGCCGCTTGAAGACATGTGGCCCTTGAGTTTGAATTGATCGCGGGATATTGCTAATGCAGAGAAAGCTGTCGCGGGGTTTTCGCTAGTCAGGAGTGATGACTCGATATAGCTCGCTAATTCGTTAAGTGTCTACCTGTTTGCGCAAGTTAATGTGTCGAATAATTGAGTTGGAGAAGATGTGTTTAGGTTGCGTCGGTGTGTATTCATCTCGATGTAGATAGTGTACTTATAGTACAGTATGTCTCGCTGTAAAGAGTGGAAATCTGAGAGGAGTATAGAGAGAAATGAGTACGTGAATCTATTCGTTGTGAGAGAAGGAAGTAATCTAGTTTTTCGGAGTAAGAAAGTGGTAAAGTGGAATAAGTGTCGAGAGTACTACTCATTTTTTGTGGTATGACGAGGTTGTCGATCCTAGACAGGCGAAGCAATGCTTGCAGTGCCTAAACGAATGACGTGAGTAGTGTGTTTTACGATGTGCAAGTCCACGAACATAAGGCTGTTCTTGTTGTTGAGAGCATATGCTAACGAAACCACAATTTTTTTTGATGACACTCACAAACAAGCTCTTGGTTATCAAAATACGTTCCTTCTTAAAAAAGCTCAGTGGATTCAACCAACATTATATGATGGTAGTGTTATTGCTAAAGAACATGTTGTGATTTCTATAATTGATGATAAAGAGACATTGATTTTTGAAGAAGAAAGTCAATCAAAGATGCTTGATAAATAAAATGATCAAATTTCAATCGAAAAGAAAATTAAGATTTCTCCAATTGATTATTCAAAGCTGAATAAGATAAAAGAAGATTTTGGTAAACGTTTTGTTACTGAAAAAGAATTGTCTGCTAAACAAGTTTTCTGGTTAAAACATTCATCCCTTTCTAAAGTTAAGTCACATACACCTGTTAGAATCGAAGGTCTTAGTGAACTTCCTAAGGTAAGTTTAGTAAATGAAAGTCTTAAAAAGCTAAAATATCAACTGGCCAATTTTGACAAAGTGGACAAAAAGAGACTAACATCTGATGCCATTACTGCGAGATCTTGGGGTTTTGAACATACAAAAGAATGTTTTGTAACTGAAATAATTCTGTTTTTAAAAGTTTTAAAAGACACATTTA
>BQNB010054909.1:17059-29438 GCA_026074375.1 Tanacetum coccineum
TCACCATCATATAGTGCCGGTTGGGCCTTTTTGGCCTGTCTGAGGTAAAAAGGGTTCTGGGCACCTAATGCAGTTTTAGTCTTTTGATCATACACCTGAGTAGGATTTAACATCATATGGACAGTTTGTAATGGATTGATCTTGTGAGTGAAGCTTATTCTCAAGTTTATCGTTAAGGTGTTTCAGATTGGAAAAATCAATCAGGAATTTGGACTCTTTCTGTTTAAACTCTTGTTTCAAAGTCGTTACAGTCTCTTCAATTATCTTGTTGTTTTACATAGTTGAATTAAGTTGCATCTTGACAGAATGAAGTTCCTTTTTAAGATTTTCTTCCGTTTTATTACGATTTTGAATAAGCATACGCATTTGATCATCCATTTGCTATTCACGTTCAGTCAATTCAAACTTAGCACGTTGCTCATAAATGGCAACTTGTTCCTTGTAGATCTTAAGTTCATTGGCTATCGGGTCATGAGGAACGAACGCATCATTATCAGACGATACACATACATTATTTAGAGTGGAAGATGCACAACTTGGTACAACAGAAATATTATTGACCGACAAATATTGTTCATATGGAATAACATTGCTGTTACCCATATAGACACTAGTTGAGTCAATAACATTTGACTGTTGTACTTCATTATGAATCTCATGTTCGTCCTGATTAGTAACACTATGATCAATAGCATTTTCCAGAGTATGTACCTCAGATAAGATTGATGCATTAGATGGACCAGCTTGTAGATTTGCTAACCCGGCTGAGGACAAATTGGCCATGAATATAGTCTGAGCAGTCGGTTCATCATCAGCGTTTGAATCAAAAGCATCACATTCATCTGCTTGGAAAATATTGTCCTTATTCAGAGCTAAGTCTTGGATTGGTTGATTATCCACATCTGCATCAAAGGTGTTTCCCTGTTCACCAGCCAGAAAGAGTAGTTCCTCTTCATCCAAAACTGCACCATTCTCTTGGGCTTGCATCAGCAGCATTTTGTCCTTGAAATAATCAGAATTCTATGGACGCTTCGGCTGAGTACAGTTCCTTGCAATATGTCCAACCCCATTACAGTTATAACACTTGACCGGTTTTCCTTGACCTGCATTAGCATTCCCAGCTCTATTTTGTGCCCCTCATTGCCTGCAACACCATTTCCTCAAGCAACATACCTCTGATTCTGATTTTGATTTTGTTGCCCTTGAACATTCTGAACGACAACCCAACCATCTTGAATGGTTGCTTGATTTCGAGTGTTAGAAGAGGCTCGAAGTTGATTATTCGTCTGAGGAAGTGTAGCTCTGAATGATTGGGCAAAAAGTGCCATTTGTTTGGTTAGGTTGTCAAGTATTTCATCAGTTTGGGTGTATCCAAAATCAATTTGTGATGTTTCAGGGAATTGTGGATATTGTAGTGATTGAGGGTTTATTGATGAAGAAGGGTATTGATGAGACTGGACATGTGATGATTGGGCATGAGGTTAGACCGTTGACACAAATGCAAGTTGATCATTTGTAGCAGGAGTGATTCTTTCAATAATCAGTCGATCTTGTGCAGCATGCTTCTCATGTTGTTTTAAGTATGCATGCAGCTATTCGTGATTTGTCTCTTTTAGACCTTTGTTGAGTTTAACGGTTGTCACGAACCTATCCCATTCAGGTGACATATTGTTCACAAACTTGGAGTTCAGTTAAATGTTAGGCATTGTCATTCTGATATTCCTCATGTCGTTGACCAGCTTGTGAAAGCGAACATAGTACTCATTGATGTTTTCACCTGGAAGCATCTTGAACCTCTCAAACTTATCGTACAACTGAGATTCTATGTCTTCTTTTGTGAGCTCAGAACCTGCAAGAAGCATTTTGACGTTGTCCCAAATTGCTTTTGCTTCAATGTTGTGATTGATGAGCTTGTAGATATCTTTGGGTAATCCTTGAAGCACAATATTGGTGGCACGGACATCTGCATCGTATCGTTTCTTCTCTGTGTCACTGAGATCCTCATATGTACGATGCCTTTCTAGTCCAAGAAGGACATCTCCCTCAGGGGTAGTTTCGAGTGTATCCCTTGTGGTTCCAAGCTCAAATGGTCCTTGATCAATCGACTGAAGAATTTGCAATCCATTTTCCTTTCCCCTACAGTACAATCGGATTCGTTGTGACCATGATTCGTAATCAGTCCTATCGAGCATAGGAGGGCGGGTATCGGAACTGGCCGCTTGAATATCATCTGAATTACTAGACATGGTTGATTACTTGTATTATGATAAACTTTGGATCGGTACAATGATTAGTGATTGTATGTTAAAAGTGATGATTGTTTGTTGATTTAGGTGATATGTTGTTTGTTTGTGGTTTGGTTTGGTTTAAATAAGTTTACGAAATGTAATACACAAGTCTCAGTCTGGAAGTTAAGACAAAACGCAATGATGAGTCCTAGACAAAACGCAGTCTAGAAACTTAGACAAAACGCAATGGAGAATTTTTTTTGCCAGAGATTCTTTCCACCAAAACGCAATAAGGGTCTTCAACTTTAGACAAAACGCAAAGCCAAAACGCAACCCCTAATAAGACAAAATGTAGTACTGTTGTACTTTACAAAACGACAAAACGCAGTGTACTTTTCTGACAAAACACAGGAAGCAAAACGCAACCAAGAAATTGCCAGTGAGACAAAACGTAGTCAAGAAAATACGAACTTTTTCACCTAAAAACACCTAAAATTATCCTTTTGAACGTTTTTGCTTGGTTTCTTTTTCACAACTAGATCCTAGAAGGTTATAACAACAATAAAAACACTAACTTTAACACCACAAACGTGAGAATCAAAGAGTGGCAAGAAAAAGACCATAAACCTTCAAAAATCAAACTTTTGATATAAACTAACCAAGAAAATGCACACACAATCTATCTAATCATCCCATGTGCTCTGATACCAATTGTAGTATATTGGATATCATAACACAAGCCTAGGAATGATGGGTTGGCCAAATATCTAGAGAGAGAAAGTGACTAGTCTAGTAAGAGAAAAACACCTTTAAGTGTGTGTATTATGAAATGAACAACCAACCCCTCTCAATGGCTAAGAGGGGGTTTAAATACAAGAGTTTATGTGCCCTAAGTGGGCTATGGAGTAGGCTAACATGTGGGTAAAGACTCGGCCCAACGCCATAAGTCATACGGTAACTAAACGATAAATATTAAGACTACGAGTTAACCTATGCTAGACATAACACGGGGTGATCGAGTCTTTTTAATGATCCTAACAGTTTTTAATAATTAGTACTAGTAGTAATTAAATTTCAAGTCCTTGTATATCTACCATTAATACAAGTCCACCTTTCTTCTTATGTGTCAATTTGAGATGACCATACTATTCACCCTTACCTGTGGCATTAGTTTATACTTAATCTATATAAGAATCAATTTTTCCCTTTCTATTTTTGTATCATCTTTATAAATCTTAAGCTATTTATTACAAACAAAAAACTACGAGTACTGTTTACAAATGTTTATTTAGTTCTTGTGAGAATGTGTTGAATGCATTTCGCTAACTAAAACATTATGTCTTTGGATACTGGTACAAGTTGGTTTTCAATAAGTTTTTTTTAACAACCATGTGATGCCATCACACTATTCAGTTCCGAAGCCGATATTGAAACTAAAACATCATTACTAATGTATGTTAGTGATACAAATAGAACAATATTTGTATGTAAATAACGTGTATTATTTGTTCGCTTCGCTGCGAAACACAGTTGTAAACAGCTACATTTATATTAATCGAGCTCGGTCTATAGCTTAAATGTAAGTGGCTCGAGTTTTATAAGACAGTTGGAGATTAAACATAGAGATTTAAAGCTTGATCGGTCACACCATAGGTTATATAACTTAGCTAAAAATCTTCCATGTACATGGCTAACATTAGCGAAGAAAGCTTATTTTCAAACCTGATTACCATAAATGATAATAATATAAATAAATAAGATGTGATTATTTTACGTTGTCTTAGTCGCTAAGTTTTCAATTTTTACATGGCTGATGAAATTAAGAAAACATGAATGCCAGGAATTTAAGTCGTGTTTGTAACAACCTCGTCACATAATGATACAAGATAATACATTTCCGGCTAATTAAAGCTCTCGTTATAGTCTTGATTAAACTAAAGTTATTTTTCTTCACTAGAAGGACCAAGATCGCTTAGGAACATGTCCTTGTTCCGCAATTTGAGCAAGTGGGTCTCCAACTACAATACATATTAAATACCCAACAGAATAATACCATAAGACAAAGTAATTATAGCCTAATTACTTCCTAAATAAGTTGCTTTGAGTAATCTTATGATGGTGGTCAACTTGGGTTGGAATTTGCTCTCAAAACGAGGAACTTAGAAAATGAACTAGTACAAGTTGGTTTTCAATAAGTTTTTTTTGGAACTTATTCAATAACTTAGTAGTATAACTAAATTTTCATAGTAACATTGGGTTTAGAAACAAGAACTCAAAATTTTGTGGCCATGATTCGTTTGACAATTTGGAACCCTCGACCGCCTTCAAGTCCTTGTAGTTGTATATCACCATTAATACATTTGTCCTCCTTTGTTTTTATGTGTCAATTTGAGATGACCTTACTATTCACCCTTACATGTGTCATTAGTTTATACTTTATCTATATAAGGCTGCCCACTATGGCATGGTCAACCGACTCGGTCGAACTCGGTCGCCGTCGGTCGCCGCCATAGTGGCTTGTCGGTCGAGCTATGGGTCGCCGAAGACATTTAGTGAATTTTGTCGCCTGCTCAACAACGGTCGTGGGCTGAAAAGGCATGAAAAAGCACTGCCATTTTTGTTTTAATATAAAAAACTTTTTAATTTTTAAAATTTAATTAATTTAACACTATAAATACCCACTCATTTAACCATTTTTATCACACATTCAAACAACAATTCAAAAACTCACCATGTTTAGCAAGAATAAGAAAACTCCCAAATCAAAAACTCCAAATTCCCGACTTCAACCAAGTGCTCTACATTTAACACCGAATCTGAATTTTCAATTATCTGGTGTTTCACCACCCATCCGTTTCCGATCTTCTGGTTTTGAATATAGTACACAATTACCACAACCACCACAACATAATAACATGTTTTTATCAAAATCGTCCATTCAATCCTCCGTATAACAACCAAAATGCTTTTTACCAATCACCAACCAGGTTTTATTGTCCTACTATGGAATCATCGACGTCTTCTCAACCAAATCAACCTTATTCTCCGGTTAATCGTATCAATCTTGATATGAATTTTGAGGAGTTAATGTTTAGTCAAGAGTATAACTATAACGAAGATTATTCTATGGGTCATGGTTCGGCTCACGGTTCGGTTCTAGTTAATGACAACGAAGAAGGCGACTCTCCTATTGAAGAGGTGTCACCCGTCAAACCTAAGAAGCCCTCGAGATGTGCAGCAAGGGGCAAGAAGGATGAGCCCAAGGAGCCGCCAAAAGATTGGACAATGGCGGAAGAGATCGCGTTGTGCCAAGCTTGGTGCGATGTGTCAGAAAATATTATTGCAGGAAACAGTATGAAGACTAAGGGGTTTTAGGATGTTATTAAGTACTTTGAAAATTTAACGGGTTCATCAAGAGGTTAGACTCGATCATTAGCATATGGAAAAATAGGGCTCGCCCTAGAATTGGTGCTTTTTGCACCATCATCAATAATGTTGAAGAGAATCACGAAAGTGGTACAAATGATCTCGAAGTGTACCATAAAGCGTGTGCAGAATACAAAATGATGTACAAGCAAGAATTTACGTTGGAGCATTGTTATAACATTTTGAAAGATCACCCAAGATGGAAAGGCGTTGAGATGCCTGCTTTTTATAATACTCAGGTGCAAAAAAGTCCAAGACTTCTGAAACTACTTCGGGGTCAACATCTGGTGGTTTTAATTTGAACAAGGAAGTGGATGAGGCTATAGAAGAGACTCAAGAATTCTGACCAATGGGTCATGACCGAGCAAAGGCCAAGAAGAAAGCAGTTGGTTCCTCTTGTGGTGGATCTTCTTCGTTTGTTGATTTGGTAGCCGACAAGTTCTTCAACATTAAACAAAAAAAATGGGGGAAAATGGACGAGCAACAACAGTCCTATATAGAGTTGAAGAATTGGGAGTTAAGTATCCGGGAAGCCGAGGCTCGTAAAGCTGTACAATTGAAAAGAGAAACTTGAAATTCAGCGTCGAACGCTTGAATTGGCCGAAAGAGAGAAACGAGACAGAGACATCTTATTCTATAATTCAATAATCGACCCGTGTTTGCCCCCAATACAACAAGAGAAGCTGCTCGAGATAAAGATAGAAATCAAAGAGCGATATAACTCAGATTATTAGTTTAAGTTATATGAATAATTACGTTTTAATTTTTATTGTCATGTTTTTATGTTATCTGAATAATTATGTATGGTTTTTTAATTTATTATGTAATGTTTTTATTATTAATGGGATTTAATTTGGTTGTTAAAAAATTTTGAAAAAAAAATGAAGGTCGCCTCATAGTGGCAAAAGGTCGCCTATAGGTCGTTAGAGAGAGAAAGCTGATGTGGCACCGGAAAGTGCAGGTTGGGACCGAATGCCATTAAGAATCAATTCTTCCCTTTCTATTTTTATATCTTTCTAAACTTTACGCTATGTACAAATAAAAACTACGAGTACTATTTACAAATGTTTATTTAGTTTTGTAAGAATGTGTTGAATGCATTTCGCTAACTAAAACATTATGTCTTTGGACACTGGTTACATAACATCACTTTTTATATGCACTAACTTAAATTTGAACTAGTACAAGTTGGTTTTCAATAAGTTTTTTTGAACTTATTCAATAAGTTAGTAGTAACTAAATTTCCATAGTAACCTTGGGTTTAGAAATAACAACTCGAAATTTTGTGGCCATTAATACATTTGTCCACCTTTTTTCTTATGTGTTAATTTGAGATGACCCTACTATTCACCCTAACATATGTGGCATTAGTTTATACTTATCTATATAAGGATCAATTCTTCCATTTCGATTTTTGTACCATCTTTGTTAACTTTAAGCTATCTAGAAATAAAAAACTAGTGGGTACTATTTACAAATGTTTATTTAGTTTTTGTGAGAATGTGTTTAATGCATTTCGGTAACTAAAACATTATGTCTTTCGACACTGGTTACATAACATCACTTTTTATTAGGGGTACCAATTTTTGACACGACACGATAATGACACGAACCTGACACGAAGTTTTTGGGTTTATGATAAACAGGTTTGGGTCAAAAACAGGTCAACCCGTCTAACCCGTTTATAAGTAGGTTGTGTTTGGTTTGAGTAAGTATTAAACAAGTCAATATGTGAATTCGTTTAAGTACATATAAACCTCTAAAAATAAAATATATAACTTGAGTTTTATGTTGGATTAAATGTATTTTGTTATGTACTCAATATGAGTGAATTACGATTATAACTCACATATCATTGAAATTATCGCATGATTATTTGTATGCTATGTTTATCATTTTTAGATTCTTATATTATCTTTTGCATTTAAATTAGCTAAATTGACAAACGACTAACCTTATTAACTGTATGATCTATTTAATTAAAAAGGTTAAATGGGTTACACGTACTATGCAGTTATGGGTTAGGGTTGAGGTTTTTGACACGACTAATAAATCGGAGGTTATAACAACCCGCCAACTCGTAAACCCGAACAAGTTAACACGAACACGACTCGATTGCCACCCCTACTTTTTATATGCACTAAGTTAAATTTGAGCTAGTACAAGTTGGTTTTCAATAAGTTAGTAGTAACTAAATTTCCATAGCAACCTTGGGTTAAGGAACAACATTTCGAAATTTTGTGACGATGGTTCGTTTGACAATTTGGAACCCTTTACCCCTTTCAAGTCCTATCTAATCACCATTAATACATTTGTCCACTTTTGTCCTTATGTGCCAATTTGAGATAACCCTATATTCACTCTTACTATGTGTCGTTAGTTTATACATTATCTATAAGGATCAATTCTTCCTTATCTATTTTATAACTTTTATTTACAAATGTATTAGTTTTTAGATGAGAATGTGTTGATGCATATTGATTATATAACTCATGTTTTGGACATAGAACATCACTTTTAATATGGAATAAGTTCCCAATATTGAACTAGTACTAGTTGGTTTTCAATAAGTTAGTAACCTTGGGTTGAGAAATATGTACTGCATATTATTATTCAATAAACTATGGAGTAATATACACTTTTTTATACAAATATTAATAATTTGATTAAATTATGTTTATTTTTCGCACCATTCAAACATTAAAATAATAATAATACATTTTATATTTGCTTAAAGGGGTGTTATCGTGTAGGTTAATCGGGTCGGAGGAATCAAGTTTTTGATTATAAAAAAAGTGACCCGCAATTTGACCTGAAAAGTGATCATATGTTTAATATGTGATCTTTGTTGGTTGTTTTGTTTTTTTTAGTTCATTATTTTACTTTTTATTTTTTAAGTGACAATCGTTTCATATTTTTTTAAGTATTTTAAAAGGTGATGATAAGTACTTTATTTATAGTACATGTATTTCTAATTGCAACTTCCAAAATCCATTTTCTTAATAGCGGATTGAGGAAAAACTACCCCTTTCAAGTCCTTGTATCTAATCACCGTGGAGTAGTAACCTTGGTTAAGGAACAACAATTTGAAATTTTGTGGCCATGATTCGTTTGACAATTTGGAACCCTCTACCCCTTTCAAGTCCTTGTATTTATAATCATCATTAATACCTTTGTCCACCTTTGTCCTTGTGTGCCAATTTGAAATAACCCTACTATTCACTTTTATATATGTGTCATTAGTTTGTACTTTACCTATATATGGATCAATTATTCCTTTCTATTTTTATACCACCTTTATAAACTTTAAGCTATCTACAAACAAAAAACTACGAGTACTATTTACAATGTGTTGAATGCATATCACTAATTAAAACATTACGGAATATGTCTTTAGACACTGGTTACATAACATCACTTTTTATATACTATTAACATATTTGGGACTAGTGTCCTTACAAGATATAATTTAAATAATTTTATCTTAAGTTTTTAGTATAAATACCAAAGATATGGAGAAATGTATTGGACATAATTATGTGAATAGTGTTTGATGGTTTTTAAGTTGTTGAGTTTAGTGTGTTAAGTTTAGTTTTATATGTTTTAGTGTCTACTAGCTTAATGATATATTTACTTTTTTTAACGGCAAAAGATACATTCATAACAAAGGCAACTCCCACTAGGAAGGCAAAAAGCCATACAATCAAGAAGTTCAAGATATAATGGTATCTTATCTTTATTTTCTTGAAGATGTTTATTTAGTTTTTGTGAGAATGTGTTGAATGCATTCCGCTATTTAAATCTATACTTTCATTATTAATTTTACTTTCGAGTAAAATCTATTATTTACGGTTAATCAAATAAGTTACCTCGCGTTCAAACGTTTATTAAACGTGAACCCGACTCTAGACTAAATATTAGTCTACATGCTTTATGCATTTTTACTATTTTACATATATATTTTATATTATTTTTATTTTGGTGAGTATTGTTTAGGCTCATGGGTTAAAACGTAGGGTATAATTATTTGTAACGATCCATTTAATATTTATATTTGTATATGAGCTTGTCGTGTGTACTAATAAATATGTCCTAACTCCCAAGGACAAATTTTGCAAACTAGGCTAGACGGGGTGGAGCACTCTTCAACGAATGAAACACCACTCACCTCGTTGAGTGCTATTCCGACCCACATAAGTCGCGCGCAACTCTGTGTCACTAAGGTGAACCACTCACCTTACGGTGATTGGTAAATTGTGGGGCCATTTCTATAGTATCAGTTGTATATTTAAAAAAACATTTTTTTAAATCCCCTTTTTTAACCTATAAATACCCACTATGTAACATCTGAGAATTTTCGAATTTGTGAATGACGATTTCAATCGTTGACTTTTAGGGTCTGGCTTGACTTATAAGAACGACCATCTAAAGCACGTTTTCATTATTCGTTTAAATTGGCTTGTTCGGTTTCATTTCAGTACGTTATTTGTCAATGTATTGTTCTTGATAGTTCCGTTATACCGACGCTGGAAATACAAGCTTTGGTTCAATAAACTAATTGTACCTCTTTGATGCACTCGCAAGATAGTGCAAAAGTGTATAAGATAAAAAACTCTCTCTGTAATGTAAGCACTAAACATGAATTAACTATATAGTGCAAATGAATAGGTGATGTTCCAAATTGCTATTAAATATAGTGCAACTACTATTTCAGTGTCTGCATAAAACTTGTATACAAATTTCAAATTTAACCTTATTGTCTAATGCAGTTTCCTGTTTATATCCTTATTTTAGTTGAGGCTGGCCGGCGTGGTTATAGCTTTTTCATAATTGATTGATTTCTTTATATGCTTTTGTAAATTGTATGTCAACAAAAATTTCATCACGATTTGTTTGAGTACAGACAGAAAACGAAAATGGAACTCACATGCTCTCAAAAAGTCTTACTTTTCTTTATGTGCTTGATTATTATATATTTTTATATTATGTATATGTAAATGACTTACATTAGTGTATGTTATATATATATATATATATATATATATATATATATTCATGCAATGACCTTACATTTTATGTCTTTTACCAGTGTTGTTAGTTTTTCGAGTGCTAGGTCCAAATTAAAGCACCATAACTAATATTGAAATAACAAACAGATATTAGTTTAATATTAATAAACATGTTTATTTAAATAAATAGTGCAAAATTTAGTGCATAGGAGCAAATAATTTTTAGTGAAAGTATATTCTCAAAAGATGCCTTTTAGCACTAAAATAGTGTAAAATTATAGTAGTGGCTACATTGGAGATGCTCTAAGAGAAAAAGTACATATACTTTTTTTGTCCTTTTGTCTTCCTGTTTACAATACAACACTGCATTTTATCAGTTTTTGTTTCGTACATTTTGACAGTTTAATATTTTGGACTTGTTAAACTTTATATTTTTTTGTTCCGCACTCTGCGTTTCATAGTTTTATAACATAATCAAAATTATAAAAATAAAATATTTTTTTTTAAAATAAAAAAACCAAAAAACATAGCGGGGTATACGTTTGACAATTTGGAACCCTATGCCCCTTTCAAGTCCTTGTATCTAATCACCATTGTGCCAATTTGAAATGACCCTACTATTCACCCTTCCACATGTGTCATTAGTTAGACTTATCTCTAATGTACACACTAAAGTATGCACTAAAACATTTTTTTTACATTAACAGAATTATAATTTTGATAGAAATATGAAATATATCTTGTGTAACGTAGATCGATATTGAACTTGTTTTGATGGTATGAATGAGAGGTTTATAAAAATATAATTTAGATAATTTAATCTAAAGTTTTTAATATAAATATCAAAGAGATATGAAGAAAAACATAAGGCATAATTGTGTAAATAGTGTTTTAGTGTGAACATTTGATGGTTTTTGAGTTGTTGGGTTTAGTGTGTTAAGTCTGGTTTTAAATAAATTAGTGTCTAATAACGATCTAATGTATATTATCTTTATTTTTTTGAAGATGTTTATTTAGTTTTTGTGAGAAATTCGCTAACTAAAAAGTAAAACATGATAATGACTTTGGACACTGGTTATATAACATCACTTCTTAAATGAACTAGTACAAGTTGGTTTTCAATAAGTTAGTTTTAGTAGTAGTAACTAAATTTCCATAAGCTTGGGTTTTGGAACAACAATTCGAAATTTTGTGGCCAATATTCATTTGAGAATTTTGAACCCTATTCCCCTTTCAATTCCTTGTATCTAATCACTATTAATACCTTTGTCCTAATGTGCCAATTTGATATGACCCTACTATTCACCCTTGCACATGTGTTATTAGTTTATATCTTCATAAGGATTCATTCTCCTTTTCTATTTTCATACCACCTTTCTAAAAGAGTCATGTTATTGCTACCCTCTACCACCACTACCCACCTTAATACCCGCTGTATTGATATGACAAGACAGTTTTTTATGTTTTTTCGTTTCGTATTTTTCACATTTTACAGTTTTTGATTAATAAAACTTTATAACTTCTATTTCGTATTTTTTTTTGGCAGTTTTACCCATTTTATTAACAGGATAAGACAGCTTTCTGCTTCGTATTTTTTATGTTTATTGCTTTTGACCTATCAAACCTTATATTTTTAGTTTTGTTTTTTTATTTCACAGTTTTATAATACAAACAAAATTATGAAAATTAAAAAAATTAAAAAAAATTAAAAATTTT
>BQNB010054910.1:0-34981 GCA_026074375.1 Tanacetum coccineum
TATGCGGTGGTGGCGGAGCAATTTCAAACGTTACACAGTTTTACCAATATATGTGGAATCCAATAAGTGGTGGTTTAAACTTTAAAGTCAAAGGGTGGTTGGGTTGGTCAAGTTAAAGCTCAAAGGATGCCATGTTTTGGACAAATCACCAACCGAAAATCATATCTCAGTACGTTACCGAACAAAACAAAACCACGGTTTTCGTTTTGGAAGCTATGTTCGTTACTCGAGTTCCCTTGAAGTACGGTTCCCAGATAGCTAGAAAACATTTATCTTTGTGTCAAATGATAAATACTGTACGTAGTTTCTTTTGTATATTGTATTGCCATCTAGACTTCAATCAAACTGTAGTCTAGTCTAATCATGTGTTCTGTTTTCTAGCTCAACTACTATGACATGGCTCCAACATTGTGTATTGCATGTTGTACATGATTTATCGACCTTTATAGATGCATTAATCATTGCATATAACCTGTTTATTGAGCTTTTAAGAAAAATGATACTGTAAAAGAAAGAGGGGGGAATAAAAGAGAAAAATGACAAATGGAATGTGTTTGTACATTTGATAATTGAGGTAACGCACTTTGTATTGTATAGGTGTCAAATGGTGGATACCTCACTAAACAGCACCTGTTTTAGCTAGCTCCACAAGTTGTAATCGGACCTTCTCCAGATGTAGTGGTATTCGAAATCAAAGAGGTTACATATTTAAAAGACGTTAAAAGTAACTTAACACACCTCATGCTTATTAACATGACTTGGTAACTTGGTAGTAAGCTTGGATGTCACTCAAACAATTCAGTTCTGAAGATGCATTATTTTGACGGATAGAGTTAGCATGAGCTGGCAACTTATATCTCTTAACCCCTAAGTATATATATTTCATGTACTTGCCGTTCACAAAAAAATAAAAAAAAATACATATAGTAACTACAAAATAAAAGTCATTTACTTACTAAATGTTTTGCTTACTAATGAGGCAAACAGTCATCTAAACCATTTATAACCTTTGGTGACTAATGCTTATTAAAGATAAAAGTAAGCAAAAAAGTTATGTACTTTTTAAAAAAGAAAGTCGGGTATATAAATTTTCTAATGACCATTTTGCTTACTAAATATAGTGTATGAATTGACTTTTAGTGATCCATTTATTACTTACTATTTTTCTCTTTAGTGAGAGTTAACAAAATAGCTAATTAGAAATGAGAAAAGAGTAAGTAACAAAGAGATCACTAAAAGTCTATTTTTACACTATATTTAGTAAGCAAAAGGGTCATTAGAAAAATTATATACCCGATTTTTTTTTAAAAAAGTACATAACTTTTTTGCTTACTTTTATCTTTAATAAGCATTAGTCACTAAATGTTACAAATAGTTTAGGTGACTGTTTTAAGCAATACTTTTAGTTAATAAATGACTTTTATTTTGTAGTGTATACTACGTATAAATAGAATAACACAGTTTCATATCTTTTCATCTAATTCACACGTGCAAACACACTAAAAAAACATAGAGCAAGTGAGAATTTATAAAGGGAAAATGTATAAGTTGAGTAATCATAGAAGAAATAGATTTTTTGATGTTTGTTGAGTCAATTGTAATCTAGTCTTAGTAGTATCCTCCTATGGAGTAGTTGTGCTTGTTATGTTCGCTTCTATGCCTATGTAACGGGCTGAGATGTGGGACTCACCCACACCCGTTGTACTGAATCATTTTTTGGAGTAATATATTTACCGGGGAAACCCTTTACCTAAAAAATAAATTCTTATACGTGCCTTTTATCGTGCTTATGTGGTATATTTTGTATATATATTAAATATCATCACAAGTATCGTTTTTTAATATGATTTATGTTAAATTATATGTTAGGGTGTTCGAGATAGTTTTGGCAAAAGTATGGTCGAGGGAGAGAGTGTTAGTAAACGGATTTAATACGGTTATTTGATGTAAAGTGTGTATAACGTGAATGGGGACCTTTTAACGAAAATATATGAATCGGCTCGTTCCACTTAAACAATGAGATCTCAAATATATTATTTGGATAATTATTATGAGCATCGTGCATAATTGCATGTGGTATTTGTTATACAAAACACATGAGCTCGTTGAGCCATTTGCCTTATACATTATGGTACATATCTCGCGGGTTAATATTAACTGTTGTTTCAGAGATCGTGACTCGAGTTAAGAATAGATAAAAAGTGAGACCGCAACGCCAAAATATCATAAGGTGATTAGGCTCTTTCAAGTTATGTCCTATTTTTGTTTGATGTCACAAATTTGTAAGATTCAAAATTTAAACCATTTTGTAAGGCTGCCCTTATCGGTGTGTCGTGAGGGTGGTGTGAGACCCTCACTCACCGGTGAGCCAACTACGGGACTAATAAAGGTGACGTTAAGGTGGAATGTGAGTGAAGGTATTCTTAGTGCGACTGATAAAGTAGCCTAATGAAATAATTTTTCAATAGTTATACTTGAATTTTACTTGAGAAATTAAAATAAGCAAAGAGCATTGGATGCGAGTAAACAAAAGTTGGAAGTTGATTGAAGGGGTCATGAAAATATTGAGTTAGATATTCTTTCATGAAGAAACAACATTGTCATTTACCAGTGGGCCACCTTTCTATTTTAGGAATTCTGATGTCATTTGAATCCACTTACTCCTCCTTTATGTCCATTCGACTATCTCCTTTCTCCTTTCTCTCCATGTGCCCTGACATTCTTGATGTCATTTCACCTCATCTTCCAAGGAGCACAAACAAAAACATCTCCTCATTAGTCAATCACACACATCCACGTGTCACAATCTCAACGGCCACATCCCAACCAAGCTTCACCTCTCAACCGCTATAAATATATGACCACCACAATGAAATGAAACAAATGCATCATCTTACTCATCCTCCTTAAACCACATATGAAAACCCTAAGGCTACATATGTGACCTAATATAATTTCTTCAACAAATCTATAGGCACATAATTTGGAATCTGCGCTGCCGCTTCCGGAACACACATTGAGGAGGAGGAGGTGAGGAGCAAGAAACATCACCTCGTGGCTGGTAACAAAAACAACACAGATCATCAGGAGGATGATCGAAAGAAGGAAAAGGGTTTTCATGATGATTGAGATAACAAAGTTTACTCTCAATCATCATGAAAACCCTTTTCCTCCTTTCGATTTTCCTCCTGATGATCTGTGTTGTTTTTGTTACCAGCCACGAGGAGATGTTTCTTCCTCCCCATCTCCTCCTCCCGTGGCTATAATCCCGCCAATTAACATGCATTCCGACCCATAAGTCACATATAAGTATCCTTTATACTATTTTCGAAGAAGATACCGTATGAGCCAAAAATTATTTTTAAAAACTGTCAAAGGCATTAGCATTTATATGTCTGATCCTCTTCCAAAGCATTTTAAATTCTTTAAAGTCCGACCAGATGCTACGGGTCGAATGAGGCTTAGTGTTATTATGAAATGCACAGCCGCAGTACGCAAATTGGCATACGGTAACACACCCGATGCGTTTGATGAATATTTACAAATAAGTGAGCGTACTTCATGTGATTGTCTGTTACATTTTAATAAGTGTATTATTGATTTGTACATGTCGAACTATTTAATATAGCCAACGTTGGAAGATGTTGAAAAAATATATGATCAACTTGTTACGCATCATGGTTTTTTGGGAATGCTTGGAAGCATTGATTGTATGCACTGGGAATGGAAAAATTGTCCAGTATCATGGCAGAGACAATACGGTAGGGGGATAAAAAATATCCAACTATAATGCTTGAAGCTGTTGCTTCGCATGATTTGTGGATTTGGCATGCGTTTTTTGGGGTAGCCGGTGCAAATAACGATATTAATGTTTTAGATAATTCTCCGTTATTTGATGACCTTCTTGATGACAAAGCCCCTCTAGCTCTGTTTGTGGTAAATGGTGTCGGGTATGAAAAGGGGTATTACTTAGCCAACGGAATTTACCAACAGTAGGCAACTTTCGTCAAATCATTCACGGTCGCAAATGATGCGAAACATAGTTACATAAAAAAAGCGTCAAGAAAGTGCATGAAAGGATGTCGAACGTGCTTTTGGTGTTTTCCAATGACGTTGGGGAATAATACAACAACCGGCATGTCAAAACCATGTCAACAGCATACGTAGAATCATGTATTCTTGCATCATATTGCATAACATGATTTTAGAAGACCAAAAAATGATGGTTACTGGCTGGAACGATGTGTATGCTAATTCGTCAAGAAATATGCAACGTAAATGGGTTGAAAGATGTGAAACGCAACGCCCAAAAGAAAAAGAATTACGGGACCGAGAAACACATATTAGTCTTCAACAAAACCTTATGGAGCATATTTGGCATGAAGTTGAACACGAAGACGAAGATGAAGACTTTTAGTCACCGGGGCGTATGCTATTTTTATGTATTTTTTTCGCATTTTTAAATTTTCGTATGTTTTTTTAAGTATTGTAATGTGTAATATTGTTTAATGAATGAAATATTTTAGTTTGTTTAGGGGTTGTTATGAAAAAAGTGGTGTTATTAGTGTTAATAGTGTTATGATTACAGGCAGTGTTTTGAAACCCAGTTCGACCCGGCCGGGTCAACCGGTTCTCAGGGTCAAAAAAAAAGGGTCATATTAAACCGGGTTTCATATTTTTGAAACCCGGTTAGACCCGCCGGGTTTGGAGTCTCCCTGCCCACCACCCCCCGGTCCAGCGGCAGCACACACCGGTTCACGAGGACAACCGGGCCGTATTTCGGTTTGAGTGTTCAAATAAAGCATGTTTATTGTATATATTTGCGACGTAATTTTATTTTTATATGTTATATTTGTTAATAAATATTTTATGCTTAATATATGAAATATTTCATGATTTATATACATACTTTTTTTAATCTTTGAAAATATTTTTTATTTTTGTATTTTTGAAGACCGGGTTGACCCGGCGGTCCAACCGGTTGAACCAGTAACCCTGGTGACCTCGGACCAGGGTGATTAATGACCCAGCGTTTTCATAAACATTGATTACATGGGTATTTTGATTGTTTGGTGTTATATGTATTAAGCTGATGTGGTGATTGTTTTGTATAATGTATGTTATGGTACTTAGAGGATAGGGTATAGTGGCGAAGGCCCCTCGCCGTGGCTGAGGTGGCACTTCGCCGGGGCTCGCCGCCACATACGCTGAAGGCCACGTCAACGAAAAGGTTCTGCCTGGTTTCCATTTTAGTAAGAAGGCGTGTGTGACATCGAAGCATGTCGTTATTGACTGATATTTAGCAATAGTTCAAAAAAATGTCCTTAGTGTCACAACATTCAATTGAGGGACTTTACCACGCAATTTGAGAGAGTTAGTTACAACGATGGATGCATATGACAAATTCTTAATGATTTTATAAATCGGGTACATTTTGTGACACTTGTGTTGGGCAGAATAAGCGACAGTAGAAATATGGAAAGGTTTACTAACAATTCACTATTTTTGTTGTTCTCGCTAACATAGATGACGAGATGGGATGAAATACGGTCCCTCCCTGTACAAAACCCTTCAACCATGGAATTTGCGTCATGTGATCTTGTCTGGTCTAAAATAGAAGGTCCTTGTGGGAATCTGGACCGACTTGCATTGATTCCCTTTCATAGAGTTGATGACTTTGTCCATGGTGAATCTAGCAACAAAGATTGCCCCACAAGATTTCATGTTGAAGCTAGGAGAAAACACTCTACTAAAATGCCGTACAAGCCTAAAGCTGATGGCATTCTTGAATATATTCTGTAAGTTTTTCATCTTCACTCGTGTTTAGACTTACGTTGTGTTTATGATTATCTGATTATTAATGCTTGAAACGGTAATACACAGTTTTTTTTTGGTTAAACACATGTTATGCTTTTGATTATTTGGTTATCTGATTATTCTAACAGTATCTCTAATAAAGCTTTACATCTGCATATCTAATACCTACCATTAATTATCAAATAACCACTTCCTAAACACACCTCCAAATACTTCGTACCCCTTAAGATTTTAAAAACATGCACCTTAGTTACATTGATCCTCACATTTATCATTTTTATAGGTATTGGTGTTCGTTTGGTCCAAATGACCATAGAAAAGGAGGTGTGGTAAGACCTGGCAGAACTAGTCACATACCAAAGAAAACATCACCTGGACGTCCCAACACAAAAAGAGGGTGCACCTGTCACTTCGTAGTCAAACGTTTAACAGCCGAGCCATCCGTAGCCATTATTATATACAACCATGATAAACACGTGGATGAAAAATGGTTACTGTGTCATGGCCCACAAGCAGATGCGGCTCAACTTTCACGGAAGCTTAAAGCGAAGCTTTAAGATGTGGCCTTTTATTTATCGAAGTTATTTGCCTAATATATAATTCTTTATATGGAATTTACTTTTCTAGCTTTTTTATGCAAAATCTTTAATGGATTTTTTAAAATCGATATGGTTTGATATTTCATTTCGAGCAGATACACGAGCCAGACCGTTTACTACAAGAAAACAAATGATGACCCACATAGTGAATTAGTGGGTAAAACATCAAAATTCGTGGGTAATTGACAAATGCCCACGTATTTACCCACAAATATGTAAACATGGGTAAAACCTTCGAGACTAATTTTTTTCCCACAACAATTTGAATCCATGGGTATTTTACCCACAACATAAATTGCGGGTGATCATCTAAAGTCGGTGGGAAAGTATTTCATGGGATTTTTGAATACCACGAAAATACCCTTGCATTTGGTCATGGGTAATTATTGGTTACATTATCTCATGGATATAGTAGTTTCTGAATTCAAGTGTAAATTTTCGTGATCTCCTTTTAGCCATTATGTAATTATAAGGGTAAGTGGTACATTTGTGTATACTACTTTGATATGCATAAATTCTTTGAAAAATAACAAAATGGCTCATTCTTGTATAATCCATTTCATATAGATGGATAAAGAAATAGGGTTAATGACTTGAAAATGTATCCAACTTGTCATTTTTTGTTATTGTATGTAGCCATCTTTTTTTTTGTTATTGTATGTATCCAACTTGAAAATTCGACCTATTATATGTAGTATGTTACCTCTCATTTGCAACGTTAGTCCATTTAACTAACAAACAGTTGCAACGATAGTCCTTTATGCTAATGACTGTTTGCAATTAACTCAAAATTCAGCTATGTTACAAAAATATATTTTCAAGTTATTTTAAAATTTATACACGTTTTTACACACATTTTATACATGGTTTATACACGTTTTTTATTTCGGTTTCAGTTTACGAGCAATAATAAAAATAATTAAAAAAAATTAATAAATTTTTTTTATTTTTAATTATTGCTCGTAAAATGAAACCGAAATAAAAAAAATTAATAATTTTTAATTTTTTTATTATCGCTTGTAAACTGAAACCGAAATAAAAAAAATTTTAATTTTTAAATTTTTTTTATTATTGCTCGTAAACTGAAACCGAAATTAAAAAATTTAATAAATTAAAATTTTTTATTATTACTCGTAAACTGAAACCGAAATTAAAAAAAATTAATAATTTTTTTAATTTTTTTATTATCGCTCGTAAAATGAAACAGAAATAAAAAAAAATTAATAATTTTTTTAATTTTTTTATTATCGCTCGTAAAATGAAACAGAAATAAAAAATATTTTTTTTTTTATTATTGCTCGTAAACTGAAACCGATATAAAAAAAATTTAAATTTTTAAATTTTTTTTAATTATTGCTCTTAAACTTAAACCGAAATAAAAAAATATAATTTTTAAATTTTTTTTTATTATTGCTCTTAAACTGAAACAGAAATTAAAAAAAATTAATAAATTTTAAATTTTTTATTATTATTATTGCTCGTAAACTGAAACCGAAATAAAAAAAAAATAATTTTTTTAATATTTTTATTATCGCTCGTAAACTGAAACCGAAATAAAAAAAAATTAAATTTTTTTTATTTTTTTGTTATTGCTCGTAAACTGAAACCGATATAAAAAAAAATTAATTATTGCTCTTAAACTTAAACCAAAATAAAAAATATAATTTTAAATTTTTTTTATTATTACTCGTAAACTGAAACCGAAATTAAAAAAATTTAATAAATTTTAAATTTTTTTTATTATTATTGCTCGTAAACTGAAAAAAAAATAAAAAAAATAAAAATTTTTATTTTTTTATTATTGCTCGTAAACTGAAACCTATATAAAAAAAATTTAATTTTTAAATTTTGTTTTTAATTATTGCTCGGAAACTGAAACCGAAATAAAAAAAATCAAATGGACTAACGTTGCAACTGTTCGTTAGTTAAATGGACAAACGTTGCAAATGAGAGGTAACATACTACATATAATTGGATGAATTTTCAAGTTGGATACATACAATAACAAAAAAAAAGATTGCTACATACAATAACAAAAAATGACAAGTTGGATACATTTTCAAGTCATTAGCCCTTGATTAATCAAGGGGAGCATGAATTCAAGCTAATAATTTATGGATTAAACTTGGCTTATAGTTTTAACTTATTTGATTTTTTGTTCAAGTTTCCACACTCAAGTGCTAGCTGTGTCTAGAGATGTGATCGGGCATGGAGGCTCTGGTACGGTATATAGGGCACATTTATGAGATACCGTTTGATTATTAACCACCCTTTCTCACCGATCTATTCAGCTGTCACCACCATCTTTCTTAACTTTATTTTGGCTTATTTCACATCATGTTTTTCAATAATGTTCTCTTTAGGTACTATATAAGGAAAAAGAAGTAACCTGATTCCTAAAGGCTGTCTCAACCTAAATGTTTAAGGTGACCATTATTTCCATGCTTACCCACTTGTTTTTTCTTCCACACCATATGGGGTTAAGAAATCTGAGAATAAATATTCAATGATTTTTCTGTTAACTAGGAAATTTTGAAAAAAGTGGGATTGAATAATTAGTCACAAAAGGTATTTGTTTCTCCAATAAATATAAAGTATTAGATGCTAATATTAAGGAGATGTTACTAATCAAGTGTCTACAATTCTCTTTCATAAGCACATGCTAAGGAAAAAACCGTATAAACAGAGGTAAAGTATAACAAATATCAAGTAGTTATTACTATATATAAAACACCACTTTTATCAACTTACACTGACTCACCTCACTCAAAAAAACACTCTTCTATGAGCAGTAAACATAAAATTATCATGTAAAAAGGAAAAGGAAACCTATTCTCTTTGTCTCCTCTTTGTCTATAAAATATACATATCTGCCACACAATGGAAACACACCACCATCACCAACCATCTTTCTCTTCTCCTCCCCACTCAAGAAGCACACATAAATAGAACACTCTCCACAACACCTAGCTCCTCATCATCATCCTAATTATTCTTTATTTGTTATCTTCTCCTCCTTTGTGTTGTTATTGTTACCAGCCAGGCTGCTGATGCAAATGCAATGGCTTTATCATTACATCATGGGCAACGAATTGTGCTTGATCAAGTGGGTGGCTTTGCAGATGGTGTTGCTGTGAATGTTGGAAAACATAATCCATTAATCTTTGTTAAAAGAATAACAGTCTCATTATTAGGGCTGCAAGTCGACACCAGGAAGAAGAAACAATGTCAGCATGCATTTAACAGGCCTGAACTCGTTTTATAAGGCCTGTATTATAATTGTTTCTGTTGGCCTTCAAGGCCCAGACCCAAATACTAGAAAGATACGATTATTAGTTTATTTAGTTTCTAGGGTTATAACTTTTACTTTTATTGAAACGGTGTATACCTTCATCAACACACCGATTCATTCACTATATATAGATTAGGAATTAGGAATTCTGTAATCAAACCATCCCTTCAGTTTATATAATATCAGATTCATTACAAGGGATCAAACCCCAACAATCTTCCTTGTTTCTTGTTATTTTAATTCTTGAATGGTGTTATTGTCATGATGCTTGTTTGATCATCATATCGATCCTGGAAATAACCCATCAGACCTGTGATGCTATATGTGCTTTAAGACATGTTTGAGGAAAAAAGGAGCATTCAACCGGCGGGTGCTCTTGCTCTTGCTGGTGCGAAAGCATATTGTCGGTTTTATAACCTTAAGGATAAAAATGTCGTAGCAGTAACTAGTGGGCCCAACATGAATTTTGATAGACTGAGATTGGTAAGGGAGCTTGCAAATATCGGTAGGCAACAAGAGGCTGTGCTAAAATGACAGAGAACCTTAAAAGGCATCGGTGATAGCGGCCCTCTTGGCAATGTGCGAGCTGCCGGTGGTGTAAAGCTACTGTTAGACGTTAATTACATCACTTTGATATGTGTTTAGTACTATTTGTTTTGTAGGCTTAGCCCATGTTTATGGGTTTCTAGAATAACCTTAAGTGACTATATATTGTAATTATTGATTAATGAATGGAACACAATTTTACACTCCGACAGTTATATCTTTTGTTTTGTTTGCATAAATTAGCAATTAATTAAGTAGTTTTGAACAATTAATCGTTTTAGCTAAAACTGTCATGGTTTTCGTTTGTGTAAATTTATTTTCAAGTCTTCATGCAATTCGGAAATCCCCTGTATTGGAGTAACACAGATTCATTGTTCCAAACAACATGGAAACGACTCCTTCAACCGATCGATGTGATTGCAATTTAATCTTAGCAAAGGAAAAAAAGCATACGTGAGATCAAAATTTATTTGAATAGTTGATACATTCATTATTTGCATAGTCCACCGTAACACTTTACATAGTCCCAATCAAAACATTCAAGATACCATACTTGAAACTTTCATGGTTGGACCACAAGTTTACTAATTTGATAAGTACACACCATTTCTTTGATAGCTAAAGATGATTTACAAACACAACACTATTATTACAACAATAAACCAAGGTTCGGTGATAGCCTCCGCACTGCTGACGGGGTTTGCCATCTACAAGTGCACTTGTGCCAACACTAAAAGACATCAGGACACGGAGCCAAAGATGGTGATGGAGGGGAGGCATTGATTTATCTATATGTATTTACACTAGTGTCTTTGTTCCTTTTTTTATGTTACATTGTAGTGATGTAGTAAAGTAGTTAAAATTGCAGGGGATGATAATGTAATGATTGGTTTTCGATTTCAATGTGATGAGCTATTTATTGGGACATATATTTTGTGTTTGGTTGCTATTATGTTAAAATTTCTCAAAGTTATTCACTTCATATTTTCTCTCGATTCTGGTTGTCATGTGTATGTATTCCAGCTGTAAAATAAGACTCGACAGAATCAGTACAAATGGGCGTAACTTAGGGTGTGTTTGGGATTTCATAAAGAACTTCGTTTGATCTCAATATTTCACTTAGTCACTAAAGTGTATTGTAATTATCCTTAGCTATAAAGAAGTGTGTTTGATGGAAAAAACGTATTTGAAAACTTATAATTCCATAAATCATTGAACATTGATGCATCTGCTCTAACAAAATATGTACGTAGTGATTGATTTGGTTACTGATTTGTCTAGTTCCACCCAAACCCAAGAAATAAAAGTATAAGATACAAGTAATAATTCACAAACTCTGTGAAAACTTTAATCACATGCGTTGCTTGTACAAAATAAAGCCTCAAACCAGTATTATTGCAGCTGCTTTGCTACACAAACTAACATGTCATGTCGGTCACAGTCAACTTTATTCGAAATTTCAAAGGTGTATACTTCTGGTTTGTTTGATGCAGCAAGTTAGTTATATGTGAATCTTAAATTTATTACCTGAACGTCGGTTGTGTTTCTTGTTAGTTTGTATATTGGTTGTAGTTATTTATTGTTTTAACTTCTCCACAAAAATGAAGTTTGTCACGTCTCTATATATGAATTAACATATGTATTTCTGTAAATATTAATGGTTAAATAAACCCTCCAAAAATATATATTGACATGTTAATTGGGTTAAATGAGGATGTTATAGTTGACTGTCGTGTCGGTAACTTAGCTATTATTTGGCCATATGGTAAAACGCGCAAATGGATATGGGTTTGGCAATCTGGACAAAAACCGAAACTAAAACTGAATTTATGTGTGTATATATATATATATATATATATATATAGGCGCGTTCAAGTAAGAAGGCTAATTTTTGTGAAAAGGAAAGAAGAGATCCTAGCCTTCCATCCATCCCCTCCTTTTTTCAAACTAAAGGCTTAGATTAATCCATAAATTACACTAAATATGCTACCAAGGGTATTTTTGTCAATTCAACCCATCACACCTCATATTTAATATAGAAAAAAACACAGATATGGAATATTGGAGGTGAAACATAACTCGATCTCTTAAATCAACCTACCTTTAACAAGCTCCATTGCAACAACCGCCATTCACCGCCGTTCAAAGCTTCTCCTCCGGATGGAACCACCACTATTACACAATTATCGCTTCAACTACCACCAAACACAAATAAAATCCCGCCATTATCCGCCATTGAAGCCATGGGCTAATATCTTCATCTGTGAAGAAATTTAACATGTTCAGTAGATTTTGTATTACACAGGCCATGAGCTCATATCTTCATCCATGAAGAAATTTGAAACTGGAGGGCTGTTAGGTCAAAATTGGTCCTTAAAAAGGTCAAATTCTCACAATCTTATCACTAGAATTTGTATACAGCGTTAAATTACTAAATGTGAGTTATTTTAATACATCAGGATTTAATTTTTTTAAAATCCGAGTTGTGTTTCACGTTTTTATGTGATGACAACATTTGTTATATGTTTATTAGCTGCAATTTTGATAGATTTTGAAATTAGAGCTTTTGATTTTTGTCAGCTCATGTGCTTCTATCTTCGAATGAGTTTCGAAAGTGAAGCGAAAATATAGTAGAGATGGGTAGAAAATTTTACATATTAGGTAGCAGCTCCAATGTTTGTTAAATGCTTATTAAGAACTATTTATAGATGAATTGTGATTTTCAAATGTGCTAAACCATTTACTAACTTGTGATAAAATACTATTCACATGTCAGCACATGCTAAATCGTCAAGATCATATTTAATAGGATAAATTTTGTGATACTTATTGGGCAATATCTTTAATTACAAGTCACGAGTTCTCACTTACAATTATTATATTACATAAAATGCAAATATTTTTAGATTTAGATTGAGTGGAATTCTTGGTTATTGATTTTTTGATCCCATTGTAGCTGCAAGTAATGCTTGGGCATCGTCTGATAAGCCAATGATGATAAGCCTAGATCATGAAAGAACAAACATTTGTCATCCAGGAAGATGTACTTATGCTTTGAGGCGTGTGAAAACAATAGCAAGGAATCAAGTTTTGATGTTACTAGCAGATTTTTAGAGTATCTTCACACGTGAAATAATAGCAAGGAATTAAGTTTTGATGTTACTAGCGGATTCTTAAGATGTGTGAAAAACCTCTTCACATGTGAAAGTACACGTCTTGTAGCTTTTTAAGATGTGTGAAAAACATCTTCACATATGAAAATATACATCTTGTAGCTTTTTAAGATGTGTGAAAAACCTCTTCACATGTGAAAATATACGTCTTATAGCTTTTTAAGATGTGTGAAAAACCTCTTCACATGTGAAAATATACGTCTTGTAGCTTTTTAAGATGTGTGAACAACTTCGTCACATGTGAAAATATACGTCTCATGTGAAAAACCTCTAAACATGTGTGGGTATGCTTAGACTTTATCTATGGAATTGCTAAGTAGTAATTATAGCGTTCCCATCAAGTTTTCTAAAGTCTAAAAGAGGCTCTAGCATACTATTGTCAAGGAATAGTAGTAGAAGTCTAGAAGCTTGTGTTTAGTTATAGATGTAGGTATTCTCTTTTAAGTGCTAATTCGCCTCTCTTCCCTTCTTTTGTTTATAATAGTCTACCAGTTAATTAAATTGAACTTACGACATTATAGGAATATATCATGCTGTTAGTATTCGTCTTTAAAGATTAGGCATGAAGGAAAGCAAGGACCAACCTTAAAAATTAAAACCACGGCAAAGCAATAATCTTTCTGTTGCTTACAAAGCTGAAGTATGGAATTTTCACATAGTATGAGTATTGGATGTTATTTGGATTCTCAACTCCAACTTGTCCTTGTGCCTTGGTTAGATTTAGATAGTCTCTTTTTAGCACTGTTGTCTTTAAATAATATGACTTCTGGTTTAGTAATTAAACCCCAATTATAAGAGATGATAAATGGAATCCATTTGGTTAGGGTTCAGCGTAGTAGGACTCCCATCCATAAACTTGAAATACTTATTTTGTCAAATCAGTTGTTAAGTAAAATGATAAAATCAGTTTTGTTTATAACCATCAGCTGCTTATAGAATATCTGTGTCTTTGCTTGCTTCAATACATTGTATAGTAGTTTAAACGTGATTCTCATGATGCAATATGACAACTACTGTTTAAATTAAACCTTAATGAGTCACAACCAAATCTTGAATGAGTAATTGATGCAGCATGGTTTGTTACCAAATTACCGTGATGCTTAATGCTTGATGGTTTATTCTCCAGTATATCTTGTACTCATGCTTGATAGTTTACCAAGACTAAGAATGATACTGACATTAAAAAAATTTACATTTGAATTATAGGTCAAAGCAGGAAGTACATATCACAGCTGTGTGGTCGTAAAGAATATGCAGAGATGCATATATGCTATTCCCAGTGATTCTGTATTTGAAGACCCAGTCATTGCAAAACATGAGCAAGATGTTAAAGACTCAAAAATGTTGCCTACAGCTTTTCACACCAAGCTTCATGTAATAGAACTTTTACCTTGCTTTCTATGTTCCTCTTTCAACTTACATCAATAATTATTAGCTCATATCTAACTATTACTAATGGTTCTGCTGGCTTCCTTACTGTTGCTTACATACATATGTTATTTTTATCAGGAAATGGCATCGGGATTAATAAGACAGATGTAACAACACTTTTGCTTGACCGAAATGTCTCAAACTTTAGCATGAAACCAATCAAAATCAGGTCGCAAGCGCGCTCTCTGTGTCATTTACTGCTGCATTGAATGGTTTAGCTGGACCTGCATGGATTGGCTAATCAGGTAACTCCAAGATGTATTTTTTTTCTTATGATGTATTTTTTATTATATTTATACAGATTTTTTAAATTATTTGTAGGTTTTTTCTTTTTAATTTGTTCTTGAAAAGATGCAGGAAGTTTTGCTTTGGATAAAGTCTCTGGTAGATGAAGTTGGAGAGAATGTAAGCAAGGATCAACTAAAAGACTGTCTTGAAAACCGTAAATAGTGGGAAGGTAAGGCGAAAGTGTTCCTTTGGAATGCTAACACCTCAAAATCTTTTCTATATATATCTAATTATCATCTTGAAAGCATCAAAACTTCATTATGCTTTTTGTATGCAAACTTGAAAACATCACATTGTGATCGTAATTTTGAAATAGTTGATACTTCTGTTTGGCTTTACTTGCATTAAAAACACATTTATACCCACTACGAATTCTTTAATGTCATACTTTTATGCAAGATCAGAAACACCAATTTGCAACAATACTGAACATGTTCTTGGCATTACATCTTCATGTTGGTTTCATGCTGACCCCTTATTTCGTAACATAGGTTCGACCGGTTATAGGTATCCAAGGGGGGTTCGGGGCTTTTATTTTCGTGACGGGATCACTTAAAAGCTCGTAAAACTCAACCTTAAAATTTTTCTCAGAGTTAATTAGCATTTTTATTCACCTTAAAAATACTTTTCCATTAACCTAGAGTATCTACATGACATATTTACACTTTAAACCCTTCAAAACTCATTTGGACATTAACGGACGTGTCGTGACTCGTTTTTCGGCATTTTCTCAAACTTCACGCGTCAACCACCCGAAATGCAACAACACAATAATAACCTCTAAAAAGAACTATTATTCACAATAAACCATAAATGACCACAATTCTTAACAAAATCATCACCGTCAACACGGTACAAAATATGAATAAACTAACAAACGTCAAATAGTCAAAAGACTAAAAATAAAATATTCAGAACACCAAAAAGGGCAAAGGTTACAAATGTCTTGTCTAGTATGAGTTAGATATATAAGCTTTTTAATAAGTTACTGAACGAGTGATATTTTCCAAAAAAGGGTCTTCATTAGTAGGTTTAAAAGGCAAAATGTAATTAGGGGGCATAGGAACATATCTAGATTTACAAGTAGACAAGCCAAATTCATGAAGTAACTCCATGCAGTACTTTCTTTGAGTTAAGATTAACTCTTTATCAGTTTCTATGACCTCAATACCAAGGAAAAAATTTAGTTTACCAAGGTCATTGATGTTAAACTTAGTTTGAATCTATTTATTTCACTGACATTATTTCCGATAACAACAATATCATCAACATAAACAAGAAGAGCAACAAAATTGTGACCTTTATTCATGATAAACAAAGAGTGGTCATTTTTACTTTGACTGAAACCAAAGTCACTTAAAGTTCCTAACAATTTTTTTTTTCCAGTTTCTAGGAGCCTGTTTAAGTCCGTAAAGGGATTTAATCAGCCTGCACACTTTGCCATTGTTGAACTCATTAGAAAAACCTTAAGGAATGCTCATATATACATCCTCATTAAGCTCACCATACAAGAAAGCATTATTGACATCAAGTTGAAACAAAAGCTACTTATTTTTTTATAGATATAGCAATTAAACATCTAACAATTGACATTTTAACTATCGGAGAAAAGTAACATTATAATAAATTCCATCCCTTTGACTAAATCCTTTAGCAACAAGTCTAGCTTTATATCTTTCAATTTGCCCATTAGACTTGTATTTTATCTTATAGAACCATTTACAGCCAATTGGTGTTCTACCTTGAGGTAAATCAGTAATGTCCCAAGTGTGATTTTTGTTTAAGGCTTCTATCTCTTTGTTTATGGCATCTACCCAATTATCATCTAGGATGGCTTCAATATATGAGTTTTGTTCAATGCTTTTATTTAAGCTAGAAGTAAAACACATGTTTTCAGGTTTAAGCTTAGAGTAAATAACAACTTTCTCAAGACCATATTTAACTTTTCCTTTAACTACAAAATCATTTAAACTAGAGGGCAGTTTGGAGGGTCTGGATGACCTTCTAACATTCTGTTCTGGCAAGGACTTTCTATTGAGTCTCTATCAGAGTTAGAGTTTGATTCAGAGACATCTTGGGTAGCAGAGTCCTCAACAGATAGGAAGGATCCAAAATTACCCTCAGGGTGTGTTTCCTCATCTATTGAGGTGTCACTGGACACATCATCACTATCATCCACACTTTAGTGGTGATGGTCAACAACACTAGATGACACTCTCCCTTTATCATAGGGACTTTTAAAACTTTCATAGTCGTCAAAAAAGTTTTGATGATCGATATCTTTAGTACCACGAGTTTCTAAAGTAATTTTTTTGATTTTTGTTTTAAAAGGAATGACAGTTTCATAAAACATTACATGGAGCGCGTGCTCTGTAACACCCCTTACTCTCTCTCTTTATTCTATGTGATTATTGTTTGCTTTGTAAAATTTTGGGTTTGTGAGTTGAGGAAGTTGATTTTTTTAGTTGTTACTTGCTTTGTTAGTTCTTGTGTTCTTGTTGCTGTTTGCTTGTTTTGTGGGGTTTTTTTTATGTTTTTTGTTGATTATTCATCATGGTTGATGAGTGGAAAAACCCACTAGGGATGCCTCTAGAAGTAATTACACAATTGTGATTGATATGAATAATCCATTGTATCTTCATTCAAATGAAACTAATGGTACTCCTTTGATAAACTTAAAATTAACTAGAACTAAAAATTCGAGGGTTTGTGTTGCTGCCTTAAAACATTGTATTCATTCTAAAAATAAACTGGGATTCATAGATGGAACATGTGTTAAGCCTGATCCAGAAACATCTCCTTTCTTGGATATGCAATGGGAAAGATGCAATGCTGTTGTTTTAAGTTGGATTCTAAATTGTGTTTCTGCTGATTTGTTTGTTGGGAAAGTGTTTTCTAGTAATGCTAAGAATATGTGGGATGAATTAGGTGAAACTTATGATAAAGTTGATGGTTGTTATTTTTAATTTGAATCATAAGATTAATACTGTGAGTCAGAGTGGGTCTAAGCTTTCTCATTACTATCACAAGCTCCACTCCCTATGGAGAGAGTATGATGCTATGGTATAGCTCCCTGTTTGTACTTGTGATGGTGTAGTAGCTACAAAGACCATGCTCAGCTTTAAGAGCTGATGCAATTTGTGATGGGTTTGGATGATGTGTATGCCCCTATTAGAAGTACTATTTTAACCTCTGATCCTCTTCCTACTATGAAAGGGGCTTTCTCCCTTCTCTCAAGAGATGAGTCTCACGGACTTTGATATTCAGGAGGATCAGGTGTTAAAGGGAATAACTCAACTTTTGTCTCCAGACATTCAGCAGAAGAAGTTCTACTTCCTTTGTTCAAAGGTCTCGTGACAATAGAAGAAGGTTTAACAACTCTACTGTGAGGAATAATAATCTGGTTAGTAAAAACTGTAATATGACTGGTCATACTATTGAACAATGTTTTGAATTGATTGGATATCCTTTAAATTTTAAGAAAAAGGTTGTGGTTAGTCAGAATGTTACATCTAATGCTTCTACGAATGGTAAAGATACTAATGCTAGTGGTAGTATGTCTCATACTCTTACTAGTGATCAGTATCAAAGACTTATGAGTTTGCTAGGTGATTCAGGATCTAATAATGGGATTCAGGCTAATGTAGCAGGTATTCCTGCTATGTCATGTTTTGTGTTTAGTTTCTTGTCCAATAGGTTTTTTAATAAGCACAGAAATATTAGCACATATAGTGCTTTTGTTGGCTGGATTGTCAGCACATAACTTTTACAGTTGAATTTTTATTTGATGTTATTGATGTTTCCCACCTAAATATAACAGTATTCCATCCAAATGGGACTATTGAAAAGGTTAATGGAGTTGTAAAATCACAGATTAAATTACAATTTTTGATGTGCTAGTAGTTCCTGATTACCAAGTCAGTCTCTTGTCTGTGCATAAACTAGCCAAAGATAGCAAGTTGTCTGTTTGTTTTAATGAGAATGAATGTGTTGTTAAGGATTCTTTTCTCAAGTCCCCAGGGACTGGTCAGAGAGGAGGGTTATATTTTCTTGACCTAGGTAAAAAACTAACAAATGATAATATTTCTAAATGCTTAATTTCTAAATGCCTTTGGCATAACAGACTGGGTCATCTAGCTGATCAGGTCTTAGGTGTTCTAAAGAATAGGATTGATCTTAAAGGTATTCACACTGCTGAACCGTATGAAGTTTGTCACGGGGCTAAGCAAACTAGGGAACCTTTTCCTTTAAGTGAACACAAAACTAGTTCTCTGGGAGAACTTGTTCACTTAGATGTTTGGGGCCCATATAGGGTCACAAGTAGAGATTGATTTAAGTATTTTTTTGACAATTGTGGGTGATTTTACCAAGGCTGTGTAGGCTTTTCTGTTAAAAGGCAAAGATAAAGTCTTTCATAATATTGAAATCTTTTATAATCTTGTTTTAAACCAGTTGAAATCTTTTACTAATTTTTGTGAACAAAAGGGTATATTACATCAAGCACCCCAACAAAATGGGGTGGCAGAAAGAAAGCACAGACATCTCTTGAATGTTGCTAGATCCCTCATGTTTTATGGGGACATTCTTTTAAACATGTGGTCTAAATGTATTCTAACTGTTGTGTATTTGGTTAATAGGTTGCCCTCGGAAAATGTCCCTTTGAGATAGTTTATAAGTGTCAGCCTAGTCTCTCTCATTTAAGGTCATTTGGTTGTCTCTGTTTTGCCACATTTTGAATAATAATGATAAGTTTTCCTCAAGAAGTGAAAAATGTGTCTTTATTAGATACAGTTTTAATAAAAAGGGTTATAAGTTGTTAAGTTTAGATATCAAACAAGTTTTATACTCTAGAGATGTAAAGTTTTATGTGACAGTTTATCCATTTAAAAATGAGTCTTTAACTAAAGAATTTGTAATTAAGGAAAATGATTTGAAAAGCTTAAATTTCTTTAATAACCAATGGCCTAGTGAACCCTGTAACGATGAGGGTGACATAACTGATGGTGGAGGCATAAATTCTCCACCACTAGTACCTTCAGAGGATTCTGTTTATCATTCTACCTCTGTAGACCCTTCTGCCGCTACTGGTAGTAAAAGTACTAATATATCAGATGTTATTATCTATGATCCTAGTACTGAGCAGCTTGGCAGTATAATAGTAGAAGGAGGTGCTGGTGGTGAGGATGCAACCCTATATGATGATGCAAATATATCTGAGGGTGAAGGTCTTGATCTTTATAATCTTGATCTTTTGTTTCAAAATGATAGTAATGGCAGAAAAGATAAGGGGGAGTCAGGAGGTCTAGTAGAAAGTCTAGTATGCCCTCTAAGTATAATGACTTTGTAGTTGATGGAAAAGTTAGATATGGAATTAACCAAGTGGTTAATTATTGCAATCTTAGTGTTGTGAAATTTTCATTTGCTACTGGTCTTAACAAAACTATTAAACCCAAGTCCTATAAAGAAGCAGTTCAGGATAGTAAGTGGGTAGATGCAATGAACTTTGAAATTGAGGCTCTCAATAGGAATAAAACCTAGACTATTGCTGAGCTGCCAAGTGGTAGAAGACCTATAGGTTGCAAGTGGATTTGGAAGATAAAGTATAAATCTATTAGAGAGATTGAAAGGTATAAGGGCAGACTTGTTGCCCAAGGGTTTGGTCAAAGTCAGGGCATTGACTATGAGGAAACATTTTCACCTGTGGTGAAATTTAGTTACTGTTAGATGCGTGCTTAGTTTGGCTGTTCAAAGTAATTGGGGTATTTACTAATTAGACATTAATAATGCTTTTTTATACGGGGATCTGGAAGAAGAGATTTATATGACTCTTCTAAAAGGGTATTTTTCTCCTAATGATAAGAGAGTATGTGAACTTCAAAAATCTGTATATGGGCTTAAACAAGCTCCAAGGAAATGGAATGAGAAATTGACTTTTGTGTTATGTGACTATGGGTTTAAACAAAGCAAGAATGACTTCTCTCTATACACTAAGTGTGCTGGTGAATCATTTGTTGTCCTTCTTGTGTATGTTGATGACATTTTAATCACTGGTAATGATTTAATTGAGATTGAGAAATGCAAAGATTTATTGAATTCTAAGTTTTTAATAAAAGACTTGGGAGAGTTAAAATACTTCCTTGGGATTGAAGTGATTAAGAATGATTGTGGCATTTGTTTATCCCAAAGGAAGTATAACCTTGAATTGCTTAGTGAATTTTGTATGTTTGCTTGCAAGCCTTCTATAATTCCTTTGTATGTTAGCAAGAACAAAAATAAACCAGTTAAACTGGTTGATGGAGATGAAAAGTTATTGGATAATGTGACTGGTTATCAATAGCTTGTGGGCAAATTGATATATTTACAATAACTAGACCTGGCATATCTTATGTTGTATGCATGCTCCCAAGCTTATTGATATGAAAAATGCTTTCAAAGTTCTCAGGTACATTAAACATTCTCCTGGAAAGGGTATTCAGTACTCGAAGTCTAATGATTTCCAGGTTTCCGCCTATGTTGACTATGACTGGGCCAAATGTACTGCAACTAGAAAATCAATTACTGGATATGCAGTATAACTTGGGAACTTTCTTGTGTCCGAGAAAAGTAAGAGGCAAACTGTATTTTCTAAATCATATGCCGAGGCAGAATTCAGGGCAATGTCTAGTGTTGCCTGTGAGATTATTTGGATATTGAGAATTCTTACTGAACTTAATGTGAAATATAAGACTCTTGTTGATATGTTTTGTGACAACAATGCTGCTATAGCTAATCCTGTGTTTCATGAAAGGATAAAACATTTTGAAATCGATTTGTTTTTCTTAAGAGAAAAAATTTCTGAAGGAATTTTTAAGACTATAAAAGTTAAGTCTGAAAATAATGTTTCAGACTTATTCACTAAGGGATTTCCTATTCAGGATCACAAAAGGTTTTTTGATCAGCTTCACCTTGTAGATCATTTTCAGGCTTAGCTTATCTCCTCTTATTTTTTTTGTGTGCTTTCAGGGACTGAAAAGGTAATTCAGGTAAAGTTGTTTTCTTATATTTTTGTTTAGTCTATATTTGGGAGTATATAATCTAAAGAGATGGGTCCTTTGCACATAATCTACATCCTAGTTTTCTATTTCTTCTCTCAAAGTTGTATCTCTCCCAAAGTCATAATTGTTGTTAGGTTAATCTTGTAAGTGATCTTTCAGTTATATTCGTATTGAACTCAAAACCAGTTATCACAATTGAAGTGATAGACTGATGCAGTTATAAAAGAATAAGGGGTGGATGGTTGTGTTAGATTCTTTAAATTTTACATGATCCTTGATTATGGCAAGAGTTACCAATTCAAGCCACAAAAGACAGGGTGAGAGAGAAGACTATCAGAGATCAATAGCAGCGGAAGAATATATCCACGGAAACCTTCACTTAGGGTTTCAATGGATTAGAGCACCAAAAAACCAATCGTCACCACGAGCACAGATCAGACCCTAAGAGTTAGGGTTTGAGCACCAATACCCACTTCGAGCTACAGCACAGGTTTAGGACCAGTTCTGAACAGAAATCCCCAAACAACCACCACGAAAGAACAAGGCCAAACCCTAATTTTAAAAACCCCCAAGGATGAGGAGGGTATTCAAAAAATCACGAACAAGCTTAGATCACACCTTAAGCTCTGGTACCATGTGAGATGGAATCAGACAAGCACATAAACCACACCAAAAATATATAGAACACTAGTCGGCCCAAGATTTCAGGAAGGGGTGTTGGTATCAAATGAGATGACAACACCATATGTAATCAAACTATAAAGATTAAATGGTGAGTTCTGCGTAGCAGATTTGTGGAATAGCATAGATGGTTATTGCAACTTTGAAGTGTCTTCACAGTCCTTTGAAGCTGAGATATTCCAAGGAAGACACAAACAACCTGAAAAGGCTAATCACACAATAAGTACTAAAGCAAAATATAAGAAATCAGATTATTATTCAACAAGGAACACTTCTTTTTGCCCTTTAGTCGTGGTCTAAGAAGTTTTCAAGACGAAAGAGATGCAAATTTAAAACAAATCAAGATTATACATTCTTTTGCACGAACCAAGACTATACTTTCTTTTGCTTGTTGATAACTCAAGGAACCAATGTTTAACAGCTTTTATAAATAAAATGTGTCAATAAGATGATAAGATATCAAGATACGATACTTGAAACTTTCATGGTTAGACCACAAATTTAATAATTGGATAAGTACACACCATTTCTTTAATAGCTAAAGATGTTTTACAAAGACAACACTATTGTTACAACAATAAACCGAGGTTATGAGTACTATGTCATAAGATTCTAGATATCACACGAGAAGATATAACATTATAACATTAAATGGTACTATTTTACACGTTAAATGGATCAATGTGATATGGTTTTGAAATTGTGTTTCGGTTATACAATGGTTTTGAATTTTTGGAGCAACCGAGGATTGTGAAAATGGTTGATGACTTAACAAAAATATATTGATCGAGTCAATAGCTTCTTCGGATTTTTTTAAGAAATACCAGAGTCTAGGTTATAAGTCTTTCGTTATGGAATTATTAACCAACATCTATCAATGTAAGATACTCTTAACCCTTTGTTTATATACATTACCTGACATGTTTGAAATACTAGTGTTTTTATTTTGAGGTAATTGGAAAAGTATATAGGTGAAATAGTTGTGGAGTATTGTCATTGTCATGCGTTATGTGAAATGAATTATTATTGTCCTTAGAATTACAAAGTTGAGCAGACATAAAGTTGTATGATTTGCGTTTGAACTTAATTTTGGTTTTAGAAACTCAGTGACAACTTTAATCACATGCGTTGCTTGTACAAAATAAAGTCTCAAACCAATATTTTTGGAAGGTGCTTTGATACATGTAAGGAAAGGATAACATGTCATGTCGGTCACAGTCTCAACTTTATTCGAAATTTCAAAGGTGTATACTTCTGTTTTGTTTGATGCAGCAAGTTAGTTAGATGTGAATCTGAAATTTATTACAAAAGGTTGGTTGTGTTTTTTATGAATTTGTATATTGGTTGTACTACTTCCGTCCCAAAATAAGTGTCTAGTTTAATTTTTTAGAGTCAAACTGGTTCAACTGTAACCTTAAATATTTTTATGTGTCTTATATGATACTTGATGCAAAATATACGAATGGATTGAGTTTTAAGTGTATTGTCATTAGTATAATTTTCTGCAAGTATTATTTTACACAAAAAAAGAAATATTTATAGTCAAAGTTGAACTAGTTTCACTCTGAAAAGTTAAACCAGACACTTATTTTGGGACGGAGTGAGTAATTCTTTGTTCTTTTAACTAGTCCACAAAAATGAAGTTTGTCACTTCTCTACATACGTATGAATTAACATATGTATCTCCTTGAATATTAATGGTTAAACACTCCAAAAATGTATGTTGATATGTAAATTGGTTAAATGACGATGTTATAGTTCACTGTCATGTCGTGTCTGTAACTTAGGCTATTAAACTATAGGGTAAAACGGGGAAATGAATGAGGTTTTTCTTATTCATGTTACCCATAGAGGGCGAGCCTTTTTTGAGTTAGTTGTACGCAGGCGCACCGGGTTATTTCTGAGAAAGTTTCCGACCCTAGCTTCCATTGTCAACCCAAAATGTACACCTCTTTACACAAGAATAAAAAAGTTAAGTCAAACAGCTTTTTAATGAAAAAATTGAACTGCGTCTGTAGCATCATCCGATATATTTGAGCTATCAAGACCAAATCACAAGCCGTTATGAGTTTGATATTACCATAAAACTCACCCGAGCTTGAATCAGTCAAATAAAAAGACAAGCTTATGCTACCCACTCAACCAACTTAATAATTATCTAATGAGATTCAAGTCGCTAAAATAACACCGTAAAACTAGTTCAAGGGTAAAATGAGCCTAAAAGAAAAGTGACCAAACAATGGTATATCGTATGTAATCTGGCTTTTACCATATGGTATCGTACTTCATTTCAACTAGTAAGAAATGTATTTTACATTATCACCTTAATGTTGGCAATTTGCTTTTAAAAACCATGCCAAAAAAAATCTCGTCGTGAGGAGAAAATTGGATGGAAAACAAGTAAAAAGCACGAATGACACGGAAATGATATAACATGACACATGACAAAAATTAAAGCTAACTTACAGTTAAGGTGCACAACTAGTAGAACCCTTTTTTAATTTTGCATTAGAATAACAAATAGAACTACTTTTCAACAAGGATATTAACAAGATGATGTTAGATAATGTAAGCTTAAAAGAGTTTGAACAAGGACAAAACAATAGGAATAGCAACTACTCTATTTTGATAGACCATGTTAAAGATAAATGGAAAGTTATTTATTACCAGGGGAACTTGGGCATTATACTTGCAGTTTTGAATTGCTCATTCCGATCAAAGTATGAGTAAGGTCTAGAAAGTATAGTATCACATAGCTCTCTAGCTATAAATATATAGGAGGCTGACGTATGATAAAATTGCCTGACATTTGATGCTTATAAACCCATTTGGGTTGATTTCTATACTCTTTTTGATAAGTTAGTTGTTAAGAATTGGTCTTTCTCCCTTCCTACTAGATGATATACCCCCATAGAATGTAAAATGACACTTGTTTAGGTTTTTATAAAGGATATGGACATGCAATCAAATGCTAGTGTTGGGCCAATTCAGAGCACAATGATCTAGCCTAGATTTAAACAGAAATTAGGCTAGGTATTGAAAATCCGCTCAGTACAAGACTTAGCCATATTGAAGACTCGCTGAGTGCAAAGCAACATCGAGTAGTGAAGGACTCGCTGAAGCAACCTCAGACGTATTCAAGTTAAAGACATCGTCAAAGAAATCAAAGATTACTTGAAGACATACTCGTCAGTTGAGATGGATATCAGCTCATATGTAGAAGGAATACACTGATGGTTTTAAGGAGAGTCAGAGGTGACAATACTCTGACTATTCTATTACCCTTTAAAGAAGAGAAGGTTGAACTTAGCTTCTCTGAGTGAGGTTTAGGCGGGATAAGTCAATAAAGCATTATGGTGGGACAATATGGTGTTTGACTTAAAGCATGAACCAAAGTACGAGTTAGTAAAAGTTGTGAACAGTTGGCAGAACTGTTCACAAAAGTAGGGGCGGGATGTTTCCAAGAATGGACGTACATTAAATGCTTTGTACGTCCACCACAGGATTCTTGACACGTCGCAACTACCTCCACTAAGAATACAACCTCGTGTCACTATAAATAGAGAATGTTGTTAGGAGTAAATGTTATCGCTTTTATTGTTGTCATTATCATATACATTTTCTCCTTTGTTGAACTTACGATCTATTCCGCTGATCCTATCAGCTGGTCTACATAAGTTTGCTTGTAAATTTGATACATTGTCAAGTTTACTTGTTCAAAGGGTAATCTTACATTGTCATTCAACTTGTGCAATCTATAGCACATTGTAATACTTTGATTATACTAATAAAGCATTACACAATTGAAAAGTTATTACTTGTGTTATTTGTATCTTGATAAGTGTTATACTTCCTTATAGATGTGTAAATTGGGACTTTCAATTGGTATCATAGCTGTTTGATTTACAAAATCTTTTAGAAACTATTATTTGTTTTAAACAAATCAAGATCCAACCATGTCTAGAACTGTACCACCTTTAGAACCAAAGTAGTCCTACCGTGTTAACACCGTTCCTGTTGACACTACCAACACCACGACTACAACTAATGTAGCTTAGAATATTTTTAATGTAGATCTTCCTCAACTTCTTGAGTCAAAAGGAGGGTCTCATGTCATAAATGTTCCTGCTTTGGATATAGAGGATTTTTCTAGTTGGAATGGAAGGTTCTTGATCTACCTTGATGGTCTTGAATCCTATCTTTATAAAGTACTATAAAATGGACCTTTTGTGCCTATGTCATCACTGTCCACTCCTACTAATCCTTTAACCAAACCTCCAAAGAAATGGTTACCTAAGGACAGAAAGCTTGCAAATCTAGACAAGAGACTAAGAAGTATTATTATATCTTGTCTTCCTAATGATGTGATGAAGGCTATCATAAAATGTGCCACTACTCAATCCATGTGGAATGACTTTATTTTAGCTCATGAGGGATTCTCTGATATAAGAGATACCAAGATTGCAACCTTACGACTCAAATTCAATGCTTTTAAGGCACTTAAGGGTAAAAAGTGAATGAAACATTCACAAGGCTAAAATGCTTGCTAAATGATCTTGAAAACAAAGGTGTCACCATTACACAAGCTGAAGTTAATGCAACATTTGTTAACAACTTACCAATAAAATGGTTAAGTATGAATCAAACTCACAGGACAAACAACTCTATCAAAAATGATATTATTGCTACTATGTATGGAAAATATAACTATAAAGAAGGCCTAATTGATCAAATCTACGAATAAAAAACTAGTAGATTCACCATTCAGGCCTCTAGCTCTAAGGCCTTGATTTCTAACAATCATTTTCAGGACAATGACTCGGATGTTGAAGAAGACTCCATAGTGAATTCTTGGCTGACCTAAACGCTGAGTTTCATGAAAGAGCACTCCTTGCAAACCAAAAGAGATTCTACAAGAGGTCTAGAAAAGGTGGGTCAGCAAAGAAAACCATTGACAAATCCAATGAAACCTGTTCTGCTTATGGTACACTAGGTCATTTTTAAAAAGAATGTCCTTCTAACAAAACTTTGACACCATCTTATCCTTCTTAAAAAATCCTACAATAAACCCAAAACTTTCACAAAACCTTTCACACATCCATCTCCATAGAATACTAACGGTCATCAAAAGGATTATAAATGAAAGTACAAGGGACTTAATGCTGAAATGGCTATCCTAACTAAGAAGATTAATGCATTGTCAAAAGGAAAAATTAAAAAGGGGTTAGTAGCTGAGTCATTTGATTGGGATGAAGAATTTGTATCCTTAAGGGATAAAAGGACCACCAAGATTAAAGCATTTATGGCTATTGCTGAAGAGGAGCCATATGTTGGAAAGGCAAATACAAGATCGGGTCAGTGGGTTGAAATCACCATGAAATAGGTACAAAGACTCTTGTCTATGACTGATGGTGATGAAAGGAACCATGTTTTAGACTATACTCATGTTGACCTTCACTATGTGGAGGATCAGAGGAAAAACCAAGTTAAGAAATTTAATCTTCCGAATCAAGAGTTGTCCTTACATAAGTCTAAACTTAGTAGCTTTTAAAAATACTGTGTCCATTAACTGTTCTCTTCAAAATGAGGTTATTAGAGTAAAATTAGAAAATGAATCTCTGAAGGATGAGATCTCTAACCTAAAAGAGGTTTTTGAAAAATGGACCTTCAGTAAAGTCAACCGTGACCAACTACTCTCTAAGCAAATCCCTGTTAATATTGTACAGGCCTTAGGAGGAAGAAGTAAGAGAAAAGAAAAAATATCTTCGAAAGAAGTTATTTTCACTAAGGCCGATGAGTCCTCATATGTGCCAGCTCCTGAGATCACCTTTGACTTCGAGTCTCAATGTGACACTCAGGAACCTCTACCCCCTCTGCCTAAACTGATAGGAGCTAACCTCACTAGCACTTCAAACAATCTGATATCTCTAGCTGATCTTACACTCAACATGACTGGCCTAACACTCAACACAATTGTCCCTAAAAAGACTAAACAAACTTCTAATAAAGTGTCACCTGCTTATGTCATTAAGAAAGAGACTGAAATCAAACCACCCTCTGTCCTTGAATCTTGTTCTGATAAGAAAGCTGGCTCATCCACTGAGCAACTTTTTCTTACTCTGATGGATGAAGTAAAGGGTCTCAAAGAACAAATCAAGACCCCTTCAGGCACCTCTCCATCTGTCTCTCAGTCAAGTTGTTTAAAATCTACCAAACAAAAGACGTGGTTTGGTCCTTGTCAACACTGTAGGTTAAAAAATCACGTTTCAAATGATTTATATACAAAACCCAAGTGTTCTTGATAACGCCTAAATTATACATGTTTATAGCGGCGTTATTTATATATATATCATCAATTTCTCATAAACTTTTGATATTTAATAACATAAATTATGTGCAGGTTCACTTTGAATCATCCCAAGCTAAAAAGGAACAAAGTTCGAGTGTTTACGTATATTCGAAAGCAAGATAGAAGAAAAAGAAAAAAACCAAGGCTAAAAAAGACCAAAGTACGCCGCACTTAACATTTGTGCGCCGCACTTCCTAGTGAATTCAAGACTTAAAGGTAATTAAATAAAGACTGCATTTACACCCCAAGTGCATTGCACAATCTTTCCAGTGCGCCGCACTTCCTATTAGAACTACAAAGAAGAATTAAATGGAATTAAATACTCCATGCATTTATACCCCAAGTACGCCGTATAAATTCCTTTGTGCACTGCACTTTTACCCCAGACTTAGCCTATAAATAGAGATGGATTTTCACTTCCAAATCATTCCTCACTTAATTCAAGATATCACACACATCCTTAATATGCTTCCTCACTTCATTCCTATTATCTCCAACACATCTTCAATTCATCCTACACATCACTACAAACCTATCATCCATAAACACCATACACACTTGAAGATTGAAGATCAAACAAACGAAGAACAAAGTCGAATATCATAATATTTAGTAGAATAAAGGTTGTACAACGATTCTATACCTGTTATGGGTAGAATTTTAATACAAATTCTTATCCGGGTATAGTATGTTTCTTGGTTATCTACTTGCTTTTGTTATGAACTTCATAGCCATGAGAGGCTAAATCTCTCATGACTACTCGGTGAAAATAATATAATGAATAAGCATTTGGTATAATTACGATCTTGTTAATCTTAAGCTTGTGTTATAATCCTATGGTATCTAATCTTATCAACTTTGATTATATACTCACACCGGTATAGGTCAAAGACCCGTTGTAATCTATATAGTTTTAAAGATTTGTCTATGATCTTTATCGTCTGTGACAAGAAATCCACTTACGTTATTTGATAAACAAAAATAAATTTAATATAATAGTAACTGAATTATTTGAGTGACACATTTGATCAAGTTAACTAAACATAAGTCTTAAGTTAAACAAGAATTTGTGAAAACATTTTCTGACGAGAAAACACTTTTTATAAATTCAAAGTCCTAAGTTTGAGATCGTAACTATTATCATTGCTTATGAATTATATGAAATTATCCGAGTAGTCAACTTTCTCATTATTGAATTCAGTTCAGTTTATTTCACCTCAGTCAAAGTTTATTTTTCAGCTGATTATTCGACACTACGCAAATCCCTGTGGATGACCTGGTCTTACCAAAAAGAATTGTACTACTGATTACATCAAATAACGTTACTTTTATAGCATCATTTATCCCATATAAATAACTCATTTTGTACAATTATTGCAAAGAATTGTTACTTAATCGTTTATATTTGAGAATTGCAGTAATTATGATGTACTTTGTGAAGATTAGCAAAAAGGCACCCATTCGAGAGCTTAAACGAAGATATTTGAAGATTACTGTTCTGACATCCAATACATCGTATCTATCAAGGAAGATACAGCGTATCTGTGTCTGCACTTCACTAAAGACCACGAAGGAAACAAGATCAATACGCCGTATCCAGGAAAGACCAATACGCCATATTCAAGCTATGGAAATAAAATATTCTGGAAGATATCGAACGTGGTCCCTATTCCAAGAAACCCCCGATACGCCGTATTGACCTCAGTCAATACGCCGTATCGACCATATTCCAGACCTTATAAATAGAAAACCTAAAAACGGGTTTTCAATGTGCTAAATCATATTTTCGATACCTAAACCATAAAATTCCATTGTCAGAAGAGAAGAAGAGCGGAAGAGGTCTTGCAACGTAATTAATTCCAAAGGAAACAACTTGTAATCTCCTATACTCTTGTAATCGTTCAGTTTTTGGTATCATTTGTTAATTCAGTTAGTTTACCTTGGCTAAATTATTACTTTTGTATTGATTATGACGTTTGAAGGCTAATACCTTCGAGTATTAGCCATTATTATGAAGATTTGAATGTTTGGTTTATTTATCTCGATTGCTTAATTTATCATTGATTGCTTGTTTATGTTTATCAGTTTATACTTGTTTACGTGCTTTTGTATGTGAACTATCATTTATCATTCAACTGGATCTAGTGATACGAACCAAGTAATCTAGATGTCAGGATGACTCTCCATATAGTGATTTATACATCTAGACCAATAGGATCACAAATAATAACCTATCTTGAGGTGTGTAAGCTTATGGTGGTTATTTTTGCATTTGATGTTAAACACATAAATTAGTGAAGACCATGCTATTAGTCTCTTGAACCAAAGAACACAAACTGATGCGTATTGTTGAGTAATTTGCAAGAAACCACACTTAATGTATGATTATTTTATTTGATAAGTTGTCGAGTTTAATTTTTTTTTAAATTAATGTTTGTTTGTTTGAATATTTTTTAAGGTTTGTAAGGACATGCCTATTATTGTTTGATATTTAGTATCTTGTTATTTTGACACCACTCTAAGTTTGATTGTTTTAGGTGTTTAAGTGTAGGCTGTTGATTATGAATTTATTTGTGATAGTTGTGTTGCCAGTTAAAACTAATTTTCCGAACCTCTGTTATTGAACCTAATTGTCCTTTATTTTGTTTTCGAATTATGTATCTAAAGTCGTCATTATGAGTAAATTGAATTATTTTTGGATGATAAACCAAAAGTTATATGCAAAACGACGAATCTTGTTTAGGAGTACATGTTTTGGACCTTGGTCGGATTTAATGTTTTTTACCATGAACCACTACTGATAGATTATATGCTACGAAGACAACATAAATTTGATGATGATCATCATGATATGCCCCTGATTTATTATATGGAAGATCATACTCTATATTTTGGCCATCCAGATTTTTCTCTTATTACTGGTTTTTATTTTGGAACTGTAAGTTTTGGCTCACATACTTCTGGTGAGCTAAAGTTTTGTAACAGGGTTTTACAGCATAAGATAGGGTTAATTATTACCAACTTGGATGTTATTGGTGTTATTGAGGACGAGAAGACATTTGGCAAGCTATCTGATGAAGACGCAGTATATCTTTGCCTTTTGTTAGCTCTAGAGGTTATATTTATGGGTCGGTTGTTGACATTCAAAGTGGATGATACCTTGTTCAGGTTGGTTGACAATCTTGAAGCTTGGAATTCATTTCCATAGGGTGAGCATTTATGGACTCATTTGTACGATGAAATTAAGAATTTAAAAGAAAGGCACATTGACGAGCAGTATTATGGCTTGAAGAAAGATCGCAACTATATTCCTACATATACGTTGTCTGGCTTTGTTTTTGCTTTCCAAGTTAGAAATTTAATTATAATTATATATGTTTTTTATTTGTACTTACATTTGGTATATTATTTAGATTTGAATTCTTGAGACATTTAAAAGATGTGAACGGTGGTGGATTAAAGACCAAAAAGTACCAAGAGCACTTGGCTGGTCGAAGAAGTCGATCTTTAAAAGATCTGATTATTCTTACCTTTTTGCAAAGGTTAAAGCTAAAATTTAAATATTATATTATTTATAGTTTAGTACCTATTTGATTAGTAAATCTCATAAAGTATTTCTATAATATGTTTAGGAATCTAGGTCAACATCAGATCTCCGACCTACTATAGTTGAGTACCAATCTTCATGGTGGATACATAATAATGTTTATTTTCTAGAGCACATTCTCAGGGCTCCTCCTATCAGACAACAGCATACCCTGTTTGAAACATATCTTTCAAAGTTGGAGAAGTCACGCAAACGTGGAAATACAAGTTTTATGGTTTTATCGGTTGGTTCGACGAATGATAATAGTGTCAGGAAAGAATGGCTTAGTGACCTTGTGATTCGCACATCCATTTAACACCACCTTTCTCATCTTGCACTCACCTCACTCAAAAAACATAAAATTATCATGTAAAAAGAAAGAGGATGCGTGTCTTTTAACCAAAGCATCCATCTTTAATTGTCTCATGTTTCTCTATAAATTATACATCTGCCACACAATGTAAACCCACCACCATAACCAACCATCTTTCTCTCTCTACCAAATCTATTCTCTTCTCTCAAAAATACTCTCATGTAATAAAAAACACATCTAAGTCCTGTTCATCATCCCCTAATATATACAATGAAATTATTCTTTATTTGTTATCTCCTCCTCCTTTGTGTTGTTATTGTTACCAGCCAAAAATAAGGAGTACTCTTCCGTTCGAGTCCCACCTAATTCTTTGGGACTCCCCGTAATCGGGAAAACCCTTGGCTTATTGAACGCTTTAAAATCCGACAAGGTCGAGGAATGGGTTCAAAAGGATCATGGGCTCGGAAAATATATTTGAGTTGTATGGTCAGGATCACAAACGTGTGAGAACGGCCTCTTACTGTGACTGTCTAAGCTGATGTTGCTCAAGCAATACGTTGCCAAAATAGATGAAGTGATCTAACATCACTTTTCTAAAGTCATTGGCATCTTGTTTATAAATAGCCAGGCCCACAGACAACACTACCACCACAGACAACACTAAGACATCATCCACCAAACAACAACACCTCTGCAACAGCAACCAATATGGAAACGATGGCAACATACCCGTTCATGTAACCAAGTTATTGTCTGTTACAATATTGGAGTCTAAGATTATTCTGATGAGCGAAAAGTAATTCCCAACAACAAATATCCATCTGTAAGTGAAATTGGTTGTGGACTCTATAAGGAAGTTTTGTATCGTGGCTATGTTGGTTACTCGAGTTCCCTTTAACGGTTCCTAGATAGATAGAATACGCAACTTGGTCAATCTTTGTGTCAAACGATAAATACTGTACGTAGTTTCTTTTGTATCTTGATCACCATCTAGACTTTAATGAAAGTGTAGTCTAGTCTAATCCTCATGTGTTCTGTTTTCTAGCTCAAATACTATGGCCCCAACATTGTGTTTTGCATGTTCTACATGATTTATTGACTTTTATCGATGCATTAATCGTTGCATATAACATGTTTATTGAGCTTTCAAGAAAAATAATATAAGAAAAAGAGATAAAAGTGAAAAATGACAAATGAAATGTGTTTGACAGGTGTACAGTTGTCAAATGATGGATACCTCACTAAACAGGACCTGTTTTAGCTAGCTCCACAAGTTTTAATCGGATCTTCTCCAGATGTAGTGGTATATTTAAGAGACGTTAAAAGTAACTTAACACACCTCATGCTTATTAACATGACTTGGTAACTTTAGTAATAAGCTTGGATGCCACTGAAACAATTCACTTCTGATAATACTTTATTATTTTCATAGATAGAGTTAGCATGAGGTGGCCACTTATATATCTCTTAACCCATAAGTATATATATTCCATGTATAAATCGAATAACACAATTTCATATCTTTTCATCTACTAATTCACAAGTGCAAACACACTAAAAAACATAGAGCAAGTGAGAATTTATAAAGGGGAAATGTATAAGTTGACTAATCATAGATCGACGTTCAAAGGGTGATATGCTTGGTTCGTAAGTATGTGAATCATTCTGAGTTTTTACTTAAACCGGGATACGTGCCATTTATCGTGCTTATGTGTTATATTTTGTGTATATATTATATATTATCACAATTTAATGGTTTCATTCTTGTTCGAGCAACAAATCGGTCTATTTGTGATTACTTCAGTTTAGAACTTGAGGTAATTTTTGCTTATCTTGTTATTGTGCTTGTAGGTATTAAACTGCCAGTGATTT
>BQNB010054911.1:6787-39335 GCA_026074375.1 Tanacetum coccineum
ATATGTAAATCAGTTGTAACGAGCATGTATTCTCCCCCGAGATTTGTAAAGTAAATGTAAAACAAGTGAAAGAGGGGCTATAAACTCACCTCAAGTGAATGGTTGATTATCTAAATCAAGTATGTAAATCGTCTTTGGAAATCTGAATGCAACCTAATTAATTATAGGCCGTATAAGTATTGTGTATTTAATATAAATACAACATCAAGTTATAGTGTTACACCACCACCTAATAATTTTTGTTTAATTTGAAAAGTCAAAACAATGTTTAAATCGTATTTGTTAAATAAGCGTATACGTATTTGTATTCGTAAAATAAAGTATTATTCTTGTCCGACAATTGATTATTTATTGACAATATATTATTTAATATTATTATTGATTATATAATGATATTATATAATTAGTTTAATAATTTTTATAAAAATAGTGCACAAAAGTAAAAATAGTGCATACAATTTTATAAACCATATATCTTTATCGTTTTAACTCCGTTTTATACGTTCTTTATGCTCACGGTTTTGTATTAAGAAAATCTATCAAAATATCATATTTATAATATTTTAGCTTCTGATGAACAGTAACATTTACATATTTTGTGAAAATATATAAAACTACTTTTATAGATTTAATCATCGTAATCTTATAAAAGTCATAACTTACTCATTTTAATTCCGTTTCGCGTGTTCTTTATATGTATGAAATCGTGACGAGATAAACTATTTAAATAAAACATCTTATGTTTTTATAAAATCCTGTGTCGAACACAATAACTACAAAACAGTTTTATAAAATTACTTTTATAAACTTAAAACTTATAAAACTCGTATCTCATTCGTTTTAATTCCGTTCTTAGAGTTTCTTATATGCTTGGAATCCTCATGACATGTTCTATCATTATAAAATACTTATAAAATTCCATCAGGTCTGTAACAGTTTCAGTTTTTATCATAAATTATTATTTTTAGGAGTGATTTCTCTGTGATCGCGAAAGTCATATACGGTATCTTCGTTCGACATAATGTCATAACTTGTACTAGATACTTTTCCACAGTCGAATCGCTTAACAGTATTGCCTATAGACTCTGATGTGTTCTTGATGACCGTCGCGTCGCACATAGTGTGTATGCACTTACGACGCTCTAATAATATGTACTATTTTAATAAAATGTTTCCATACTTTTATCAAACTCTAATTCTAACAGAAGGTTTAAAATAGTGGGCTTTTTATATAAAGTGCATATATTAGTTTTTATAAATCTATTACTTGGTTAATTTTTACAAGTCTTCTACAATACTTTATACCACAAGTCTTGTATATTTTGAGTCCTCTAGATTGTGTCCATAATGAGTGTCCATAAGGAATTATTTAAAGATAAGTTAATTTTTTTGTATATATGTTTTCTTTCTTATTTACAAGATGTTAGACAGAGACACAGAGATCACTCCCATGTACGATTTATTTTTGTTAGAATATGAATTCGGTTTTTGATGAGATTAGGTGATTTTATTTGAAATAGAAAGCATGCCACTACCTGGAAACCTCTGCTCTGTCATCGAGTCGTGTGTGTGTGTGCATCAAACCTGTTTATAGTTTAACGTGTACAAGTTATTTTAGATTTATTACCTCTTACTCATCAATCATTGATGCTGTCTTGATAATTTTGATTTTAGATTGTTTCCTTTTCAATGATATTAGTCATACATTAGGTAATCTCGCTATGGACGGCATGTATGTTAAATGGAGCATTGTTATTCGGGCGGAGTTCGGTAGGAATAGTTTCTCTCTGTGGGGTAATGTTTTGGTCAAATTCTCTCTACCTCCTTATTAGATTTTGTTTTTTTTTATTATGATGATTCGAGATAACCGTAGAAGTTGTGTTTATGTTTTTTGGTTTTGAGTATGGTTTCAATATGTAAATAAGCTCAGGGTTCTTTTTTTCTTATTCCGTTTTCTTATAAATTCTTTATTTTCTCTTTTTTTTATGTCCTCTCTTTTCTAACTTAAACTTGTAATTAACTTTCAACAAACAAATTCATAAACTATATTTATAAATTATCCAACACTCATATAAAGTGTATACTTGCATTTTAAGTACCATTTTACTACAAGAATAATCTAGTTCGAACCATGTATGTGTTTGTTTTAAATTTGTAAACCATGAAACAAACTCTAGGTGGTGATTAACATAATAACTAGTATGTAAAACATGTAATGAAATACTTGAAAGGATTAAGGTTAAAGAAGACCTTATGAGTGTGTAGGATGAAGAAGAACACAAGATTAAACCCCAACTATCACAACCCAATTTGAACACCATAATAGAAACACTAACTTTGTTCTGATTATCCCTTTGCTAGAATAATCACCCAGCTATCCAATACACTTCCAAACACCTTAGATGTAATACCTAAGAACACTAGTATACTTGTATCTTGCTAGAATCAAAACTATGAATTATTTGGGAGGGCTATATTGAGCCGTGAGTTTGGAGAGAAGAAACAAGAGAATGAGTTTGATTTTTGTAAGAAATAAGAGTGTGAAATAAGTCTTGCATTAGGCTAGTATTTATACTCAAAATATCTTAATACCATTTAGCCAAAACCATGGATTAAGGAGTGGTTTAGGGATAAAAATTACATGGTTGTAAGACCTCTCCTCCTCCCTAGGAGGAGAGATGGTCAAAAGAGGGGGGAAATGTACATATGATGTGCCAATTTATGGAAACTTGGTTTAAGGTGGTACTTGTTGTAAGTTTAGCTAAGGTGGTGAGACATTAGTAGGGATTAAAGGTTTATTATGTGTGCTTGTATGCTTGGATCCGGCCTCAAGGTTTATAGAAGTGAAAAATGATTAAATTTTGGGTATTAAGTATAATAGTGGGTATTTGATTAAGTAAAGATAGGGATAGGTGCTTCTGTGTATGCCTAAATGTATTTTATTGCGAAACGTAGACACTTTACGTAACCAATAAAATAAAATATGAAAATTAATAAATTATCTTCATAAAAATAATATGACACTTGTTTGACGTAAACTTTTATTTGTTTCATGCCCGTTTACGTTGAATATTGATCTTTAGTTTACGCGATTTAACTAAACGTTAGAAATTAAAAGTGGCCGCGAAAAAGTTTAAAATAAATAATTGAATATTTATTGACGTAACAAGACGTGAAAATGCATATTGTTACAATCTCCCCGTGTTAAAAGAATTTCGTCCCGAACTAAGCTAAAGGAATCGGAAAGTTATTTGTTAGAATCATTCTAGGTCACCTGCTAGTCTAACTTGTTTACTAAACCAAAGGCACTATCCGATATCTAGTTAAGCTACATGCAATATCCCTAGACACGGATTTAGCAGGACTTTATTTGTGATCTTAATTCCACCTATATAAATTACTATGCGAGAACTATCCGATATCTAGTTAAGCTACAGGCGATATCCTTAGATACGGATTGAACGCACATTAAAGCACATAAACGAGTATCATGTGATAAACATAATAACCAACGATAAATTAAGTAATCGAGATGAACAAACCAAACATTAAAATTTTCATAAATATGGCTAATACCTAAAAGTATCAGCCAATAACCATTGTGATGAATACAAACATAATAATCGAATTAAACAAGGTAAACTAACGCGATTAAGCAATGATAACAAGACACAACATTATCAAGAGTATATGATTACAAGGTTTCCCGTATGGACGAAGCACGTTGCCAGCAACCTTTTGGCTTCTATTTATCTTTTGAAAATACGACCTTGGCGGTTAAAAGCATCCCTCCATGCCTAAAAACTGAGTTTTAGGTTCTTCTATTATAACGTTTGGAAAAAGGTCGATATGCATGAGTAACGGCCGATGTGGGATAGAACGGCTAATAGGCGGTTTCTGTAGTAAAGAACCACGATTGATATCTTCCAGAATCTTCGTACAATATAATAAAACCTTGTATACACGTATATAATATCCTGAATACGACGGCGTATTCAGTCTGTTCCTTCGTTGTTATCTTAGAAGTGTATGCACGGATACGCGTATCTTCCTTGATGGATACGCCCGTATGCGAATATGTATGTCAGTAATCACAGTTTTCTTACATTTCTTCGTTTAAGCTCCAGAATGCGTGCCTTTTAGTTAATATTCACCAAGTACTCCATAATTACTTCAATTCTTAAATATAAATGATTAAGTAACAATTCTTTGCAATAATTATACAAAATGGGTTAATTACATGGGATAAATGATGCTATAAAATAGACGTTATTTGATGCCATCAAATATCCCCCCACTTTGGATCCTGAACATGTCCTCTTAAAGTACCTTTAGAAGTTTTATGAAAATGTATCCCTACTAAGGATTTTTCCGTTTAACTGCATATTATTCGATCTAGTTTACAAGTACACAACCAAACACCTCACAAAATAGGAAGATGAAAATACTCAAATCACTCAACTAATCTATGTGGTAACATGTAACTAATTCGCTCAATTGCTCGGTCGTGACGAGTATTCTATCATAGGCTTGGCAAGGATACACATCTCCACCACTAGAGCTAAAGAGTAACAAGTTTATAAAGGTAAAATGGGTTTTATAGTATAAAAGGCTAGGGTTGATCATTCTACAGATATTTCACCAAATTTAACCACACCAACTAGCAGCTGAAGCGACACAAACAGCCGTTAACGACGGAATAGACATGTGTGTTCGATATCACATCATATTCGAGTTTAGACAAAGGGTTTGTACGAAAAGAAGTGATATAGGGTAGGGATATTCTAAACTTTCCACCATATAATAAAACCAACAAGGCAGTATTAACATGGCATACATGCCCTATCGACGGGTAGATCATGCATGCCCGTACATATCCTCATTCGCGTAAAAACCCATGGGTTAATGATAGAAAGGAGAAAAATTTGTTGTAAACAAAAATTACGAACTAAAGACTAAGGTACAAGATATAAGTTGCTATACACTTTTTCCACCCGTGTTACTTATGATAAAGACACAACTATTACAAACGTCTGATCATTGATCAAAAAAATATACAACCTAAGTTTGGTGTTCCCGTAACGTTCAACTTTCTCAAACATCCTACTTTACAAACTTTTTACAAGACAATTGGCGATATATACCACTTTAATACAATACTAATGCAGCATATTTGATATTTTAAGACGTAATCAAGGTAATACATATCCCTCATATAATTCCTATCGGTCTAACTCTTTGCGATGTATCTCCAAACTTTCCTTCTCTTTTGTTTGTTGCGATTTTTCTAATTTTTTGAATTTTTTTAACACACTATACTACGAAACTCGGTGTAATTTCACTATCTTCACGATTATGAATAACGTCCGGATACATTCCTTCGGTAATTCTTTTGTTCTTCGTGGACGTACCAATAATTGCGTGTTAGTAAAAAATTACATGAGTTTATGCCAACTATATACATTCCATTGCAATGTGCAAATTTTTCTTTCCCAACCTTTACCAAATATAGAAAATTGATACAAGACCTCGAGAAATACATACTTTACACTTTAGAGCAACTGGCAACTGAAAAAATTGGGACATAATATAACAAGGTAGGCTAAGGTGTACAGGGTAACGAAACAGATAGTTGGTGTAAATTCCTCAAATGATTGCTCTACGGGTTGGTTCTATAAGAGGGGTATCTATATTTCTTAAAATTAAAGTAAACAAAGGTTTTATATGGGGTTAACTACCAGTGTAGTTAGTTAATAAATCACATGTTAAAGCATTTTGGGTGTAAATCCTAAAAATTTACCATATAAACATTACTCCATCTAAAATCCATAGTACTAATTGCTTATTTTTCTAGCTTATTGTTTTTAGATCTAATCCTTAAATATACCCGTCTCTTGTTCACTTGATTGAACACCTTAGTTTCGGGTGGATTAGATCTAAAAATAATAGATCTTGTCTTTTTAGCTTATTTTCTAGCATAAAGTTTGTTGCTTTTTATTTCTAGCTTATTTTTCTTAGATTTAAATCCTTAATTATACCCGATCTGAGTTCACTTGATTGAACACCTTAGTTTCGGGTGGATTTAGATCCAAAGTTTTTATTTTTATTAGCTTATTGTCTTTAAAATAATTAGTAGCTTATTAATATATCTTGTTTATCATAACTTTGGTTGTTTTAATGTTGATGAAATCGATCCAACACTTAGGCGTGGAGCTTATAGGTCTTATAAGCTTATTTTACTATTAAAGTTTAAAGCTTTTTAGTTTTTAAGGCTATTTAATATATAAAGTTTGTAACTTTATTAACTAAGTAGTAATATAAACTAATAAAGTTTTAATCTTTAGTGTTTAAATAAGTTTATAAGATCGGGTGGTTTATATTCGTCTCCATTTTCTTCAATCGGGTTATTCTTTCTTTTCCTTCTCTCTTATTAATAGTTGTAGCTTATTATTTAGTTTAAAAATGTTTGCTTTGTTGATTTGTGTTAGCTTTATTAATATGTGTAGTGAGTACATTTTTATATATGCTTGTTAAGTGTTAAATTGTTTAGAGAATTAAGTGTGATTAATAAAAAAGGGAAAATGTTGATTAGTGATTTTTATATTACTTAAATTATTGTTTTGGTTATTCGAGTGGGCAAAAGCCGTAAGAATAGTTAAGCAATAATTTAATAATCGATATCTTAATAAGAGTTGTTTTCAATATAAGCCAACGTTGTGAGAAGATAATTTGTTAGAAAGATATTGGTTCATCAATAAGGACTTAATTGTATGTTTAATTCACACTTAAGGATCTAGTCAATACACTTAGCAAGCATACCTTTTATAATATATCGTTCTCCGTTTAATTGCTCGCTATTTGCTATCTAGTTTTAATATAGTTTATTTTTATTAAATTTTTAGTTTAAAACCAAAAACAAAAATATTCGATATTCAAGCATCAAACAAAACGCTTTCGTGGATTTCAAATTCATCTCTCGTCGGGATACGACATCCGGGAGATAAACTATTACTTTTCCTAAAGTAATTGTCATATCAAACAGGATACTCTTTATACTATTACTATTTGGTATTATTATTTAGTTATATATTATATATATACACTATATATTAATTATCGAATCAATACGCCGTATTGATACCTATGTCGAATACGTTGTATTTGTTTAACGAATACGCCGTATCGATTATGCTGAAAAATAAAGACTGGATAACGTCCAGAAGGTCAATATGCCGTATCCATGGGGTTTGGATACGCCGTATAGACAGTCTGGAAAGACAGACTCGATACAAAATTGAAAATACATTTCGGGTTGTCTCCTGGCAAGCACTTTTGTTTATAGAAAAGTCTTTAAGTTAGACTTGCCTTCAGCTAAGGATGACAAAAATTATAGAAGCCTAAGTATTCCCATTCATCCTCATTATATCCTATATTATCAAACTTAGTTTCTATATCCTCAATTATAGGCTCATCCATACCCTCACCTTCCTCAATGGTGGGTACAAAAACCTTAACTTGATTTCTCCTATGTTTTATGGGTTCATTTAGATCATTTAGTTCAATGAAATCCTTGAATTTAGGGTCTTGCGATTTATTCTTCCTCAACTCATTGCCCGTTAGCCTAGTTTCTAAACCAAGTTTTGTACTTTCAATCAAACTTAATGCATAGACCCTCTTAATTATGTTACTAGTAGGTTTATTACTTTTAAAGAAATTTTTATCATTCTCAACGCTTAAAGTTATCTTTGCTTTAAACACGTTTATAATAGCATGAGCAGTAGACAAGAAAGGTCTTCTTAGGATCAAGGGGGTCTTGAAATCCTTGGGGATATCTAAAATAATGAAGTCTACTAGGAAAGTAAATTTATCAATACCTACTAGCACATTCTCAACAATTCCTTTGGGTCGTTTCACTGTTCAATCAGCCAACTTGAAAATTAATTTAGTAGGAATCAAGTCTCCTAATCCTAGGGTAGTATAGGTCGAATAAGGCATAACACTTACGCTTGCTCCTAAATCAGCTAGGGCTTTATAACACATATTTTTAATGAAACAAGGTAAAGTAAAACTCCCTGGGTCTTTTTCCTTTCGAGGCAAGGTTTTTCCAAGAGGCTTTGCATCAGTGTAATAAGCTTCCAGATCTTTTTCTCCATTAGCTTCCTTCAATTCGTCCCAGTAATCATCATTCAAGTGACTTGGAGAAGGTAGAGTCGTTTTCTTTGACTCGGAAAATAAGTTTCTGTTTTGTAGGTTCGATACGACGTATTGGCTAGCATTAATACGACGTATTGAAGGCTTGTCAGCTTTAACAGAAGTGGAAATCGTCTCATCATGAACTCTTGGATTAATTTCAATCGAGCTTTGTAAATTTCTAGATAATCTTTCATGCAAAATAATGCTCATCTGCCTGACTTGGATCTCCAAAGCTTTGATCGAGGCTTTTTGGTTCCTTAATGCGAAGTCCGTGGAGGCTCGTAATTCCTTGATCAAGTTCGTGTTTTCATCGTGCCTTTATGCAATCTTGGCCATGAACATGCTTAAAGACTCTTCTAAAGTAAGCTCCGTCATTGTTTCTTGTAATCTCTTCTTCCAAACTGATTCTCAGGATCAGTAATAAGGTCGAGTCCCTAAAAAACTTGAATGATCAAGACCAGTTGTCTTGAGAAGCTTCCTATCCAATTGTGATACTTGTTCCGGGTCTTTGAAAGGTTGAATGAGTTTCTCACGAACTCCTTGTAAACACATCGTCCTGAATCAAAGGACATAACATTCGCTATTATGCTTCGAAAGAAGGTATATGATAAAGCACGGTAACGAATACAAAAATTAAGAGTCTGTTAATGTATCAAATAGCCTATACGCCGTATTCAATAATCCTGAATACGCCGTATGGACTTTATAAATAGAATACGCTGTATTGGTTTTGAAAATTTATATGCTTATCCAAAAGGATGGATACGCCGTATTGGTTTGAAAAAAATTACAGCGTACTTTGAATAATGCAAAAAAACACACAAACACACAATATGCAAAAATATACAATGCAGAAAATCAAACACACAAATATGCAAATTAATCTAAACTAAACTAAACTAAAACACTAATAAAAAAGAATTAAACAACTTCATTCCCCGACAACGGCGCCAAAAACTTGATTGTGTTGTTGCGAGTAGGTATTTTATGTATCAAGTTTTACTATTTATTTTATGCCGACTATACCTAAAAACAACACTTTAACGGGTAGTGTACCCGATCAAGATGTAGCTTCATTGGTAAGTAGGGTGTCGATCACTAAGAGCGAGAGCATTAATATCTAATCTATCAGTATTTTAGTTATCTAAGTTAAACCTAAAACTAATGCAAAAAGGGGAGGGTTTAGCCTGAGAGACTGGCACAGTTTTTGGTATCTAACTTAAGGTTTTGATGACAATTAACACACACAAGGCGATAGACAAAATATAAAGATGCGGTGAAGCCTAATGTAAGGGAAACGTATTAACCATATTTATTCCATTTAAAATGCAGGTTTGTTTATTAGTGCAATGATTACTTATCTTGAGGCGGCATATCATTCTTAAGACTTAGGCGTTACTTCTTTATTTAAGACAATAGTACGAGAAATTTCTTATACACATATAAACGCTATCCCGCATAAAGATCCTTTTATTAATTATAATCTATCTTAGGATTAAAGAAATGGGGATCTTTTGTTTAAATAAAACACCCTTAGCTCTATAGACTTTAACAACTTATGCTTTACGGTATTTTATATAAGTGTAGCTCAGACTATCCAAACCAAAGACAAGGGAATCAGAACGTTTATTGTTAGAATTATTCTAGGTCACCTACTGGTCTAACTTGTTCACTAAACCAAAGGCTCTATCTGATATCTAGTTAAGCTACAAGTGATATCTTTAGACACGGATTTAGCAGGACTTTATTTGTTGATCTAATTCACCTATATAAATTATCTATGCGAGAACTATCCTATTCTAGGTAAAGCTACACGCGATATCTAAGATACGGATTGTAAACGTCATATTAAGCCCATAAACGAGTTTCATGTGATAAATACTTAACTTATATAACCAACGATAAATTAAGCTTCGAGATAGACAAACCAAACATGAATTCTTCTTAATATGCTAATACCTTTATGGTTCAGTCAATTACCCTTGTGATGAATGCAAACATAATAATCGAATCAACAGCAGAGGTAAACTAAACGAGTTAAAGAATGATACCAAAGATATTGAACGATTATCAAGAGGTTAATGAGAATATACAAGGGTTTCTTTTGGATTAATAGTATGTTGCTGCACCTTTCTTTGCTTCTTTTTGTCTTCTAAACATGGGACCTTGTGGTTAATGCACACCTCCATATCTAAAACTAAGTTTAGGGTCGTCTATTTATAGTGTCTGAAAACTAGTCGATACGTCGTATCCGGCGATGTGGGATACGACATTTGGGGATTTCTTGGAGTAAGGACTCTCCGTTTGATATCTTCCAGAGTATTCACTTCTTATATCTTGAATACGGCATATTGAATTCTTTGGATACTGGTGTATTGGATTATTTTCCTTTCGGTGGTCTTCTTGAAGTAGTAGGCACAAATAACACTGTATCCTCTTGATGGATTACGGCGTTATAGGTTGTCGAATCAATTTTCTTCATATTTCTTCGTTTAAGCTCCAGAATGCGTGCCTTTTAGTTAACTTTCACCAAGTACTCCATAATTACTGCAATTCTTAAATATAAACGATTAAGTAATAATTCTTTGCAATAATCATACAAAATAGGTTAGTTACATGGGATAAATGATGCTATAAAAGTGACATTATTTGATGTCATCAGGTGCCTTGCGTATTTTTACAAACACCAACACAAAGGGAGATAAGTTTGAAGAAAGGTGGAAACCAAAGGTCTTTCTTGGATACCCACCGAGAACTAAGGGTTATAAAATCCTTGATCTTGAGACCAGAAAAATAATAGTTAGTAGAAATGTTGATTTCTATGAACAAAAATTCCCTTTTAAAAATATTCAAGAAATTAATTTTGATTGTATCGAGGAACCAATAAAATGTCATGATTGCCTCTGTCATCACGATTTCACGTCAGCTCACGCCAAGGAACAAACTCTAATAGTAGAATAACTACAAATGGATTCTACCCGTAAAGAAGGAAACGAGCCCAACGATGTCTCACATGAGCCGCACATTGAAAATGAATCAGGCCCTGAAAATAATGTTTGGAGGCCTGATGAAATGTTTTTGAATAATGAGGATGAGATAAATGAGTTGGTTGATGAAGCTAAAAACCAAGCTGAGACAAGACCCACTCGAACAAAATCTCAGCCATCAAAGTTCAAAGATTACATTGTCCAAGTTCCCCCTTCGGTCAAACACCCGACATCAACATCCAATCAGGTTACCTCCATGGTACGCTACCCAATCTCGAATTTTTTTTCTTATAATAAGTTTTCCACTAATCATAAAGCCTTCTTATCGGTCATCACTAATAATGATGAACCTAAGTGTTTTGAACAAGCTGCACAGGATGCTTGATGGCGTGAAGCCATGTAAAATGAGGTCAAGGCCTTAGAGAAAATAGTACTTGGACTTTAGAAGATTTACTAGAAGAATAACAAGTTATAGATTCGAAATGGGTCTACAAGATCAAATTCAATCCAAATGGCGAAGGGAAACGTAATCACATTTTATGATGTTTGCATCTGTTGCATTATCATGGGGAAATCTTGCGGTCCTACATTATACATTTTACAAACCTATGAATTCACCAACATTTTTATTGACGTTTTAAGCAATGTTTTCTCAGGAGATCAATGAGGTGCAAGACCAGGGATACATTGGTGGTCGTTATTTTGGAAGTCGTTTGCATAAAAGATTTGGTTACATTACATTTTGAGGAAACATTGGTTATGGACTAGAATCTTTGTATTTTGAACACCGAACAAGTAAAGCTTCGAGCTTATGTAACAAACAATTTGTTAAATCCAATGTATCGGTTTTAAACGACTTTTAAATGGTCGTTCTTATATAAATCTTATGCTAATGATCTATGAAGTACCACCCTCAACCCATATTCCACTGCGACCCAATTTGGGAGTGTTACAGATTGGTATCAAGAGCCAAGGTTATAGAGAACCATGTCAAATATTTTTGCTGGACTATAACCATTTTCAAACATTGCATTCATACAAAGGGGTTTTTCATGAGACATACATACACTAGTTGTTGCATTAGTTGGTTAGACTAGATGCATTCATGATTGATATACATGTTATAAAATACTATGTATATTACTATAAGAGTCTTATATTAGTACTTATATAAGCTACTTTTGATTTTCAGATTTGGTCATGTCAGATTTAGAGGATTCCACAGTCACCTACACGGCGGTATCCAGTCCATTTGAGGGTTTGTCAGACATAGGATCTCTGGGAGTCGATGGACTACGCATGATGCCAGAGGATCCATATGCATACGTGGTGGCCGCTTTTTAGGCTCCGCCATCACCAGATTATGTGCCTGGTCTAGAGGAGCCAGAGCAGGCACCACTTTCACCAGAGTTTATTCCTGAGCCTGTATACTCGGAGTTTATGCCACTGGAGGATGAGGTGTTTCCCGCTGAGGAGCATCCACTGCCTGCTGCTATCTCACCTACTACTGACTCACCGAGATACATTGCAGACTTCAATCTAGAGGAGGATGAGGAGGATCCTAAGGAGGACCCTACTGATTATCCTGCTGACGGAGGAGACAATGACGATGATGATGATGAGTAATCCGATGATGACGAGGATGATGATGATGATGTTGAAGAGGAGGAGGATAAGGAGGAAGAGGAGGAGCACCCAGCTCCGGCCGACTCTGTCCCACCACCTGTACACCGTGTTACGGCTAAGATGTATGTCCGAGCTCAGACACCCATATCACTTCCTTCAAATACAGAGGTTGCCAAACTTCTTGCTATACCTACTCCACCACCATCACCACTCTCTCCATTGTCATCACCACTACCCCTGATACTATCACCACTACCTCAGATACTATCACCACCATTACCTGTATCATCTCCACCACTACCTGCTAGCCCTACTTATCTGTTGGGATATAGAGCTGCTATGATCTGACTGAGAGTCGAGACACCATCTACTTTCCATCCACTACCATCGAGTACCCCACCATCAGGGACACCACCATTCCTACCTATACCTTTACCTACTTCATCACCACATTTGCTTCTTCCCTCTACTGTCTTTAGAGCAGGTGTTTCCGAGGTTACATTGCCGCCTCGAAAGAGGTTGTGTATTGCTCTAGGTCCGAGATATGAGGTCGATGAGAGTTCATCTGCTCCCACTGCTAGACACACTGATACTTAGGATGGCATGGTTAAGGACATGCAGGGGACACCAGTAGTTACTGATGTGGCAGAGCTAAGTCAGCGTATGACAGATTTTGTCACGACTGTCAGACATGATACAGATGAGATATATGGGAGACTGGACGATGCACAGGATGATATACTATTGATGAGCGGTCGGCTCAACATGCTGTATAGAGACAGATGCGCTCATGCTCGCATTGCTTTACTTATGGAAAGAAAGGATAGACTTTATCGTGAGGCCTGGGGATGGTTGATGGATGTTAGTGACACAGCCCGCTTTGCGAGTAGCAGACCGTGCTCGACAGGCACAGCTTGCGGAGACACTGAGACTGATGAGTACACTGCAGACACATGTGATAGCACTACAGGGTCAGCAGGGACCCGTTGGAGGTCCAGCACAGCCCGAGATACCAGAGGAGGCCGGTAGTAGCTCTTAGAGTTGTTATGTTGTAGCTATGTTGTATAGCCTACTAAGTATTACGGGTAACTCCCGGCTAGTAAGGCTCTAGGTTGTATATTCTTTATCTTGTAACCTAATGGTAGGGATCATTTTGTATTTGAACTGATCATGTATGTTTTTCCATATTATGTATGGAATGGATGAATTCTGTCATGTCTGTAATCGAATTTATTAAGAATGAATGTCGATTTAGCTACTCCATTGTTAATTTCAATTCAGTTGTATATTTCACTGTGTGATATGATCTCACTTTACTTATTGTGCATATGTCATGTCATGGTTATGATTTTATGAAATCTAACTAGTATTATATTTTCTTGCGATTTAAAGAAAATGGCACCAAAAAGAGCCACAAGGTCAACACCAGCCATAACAACCGCCACCACATATGTCACCAATGCTCAACTTAAGGCATTAATCAATCAAGGTGTTACTGATGCACTAGCAGCACGGGACGCCGACGAAAGCATGAATGGAAATGACAGCCATAATTCAAGCACGGGTGTAAGGAGGCAAGCTCCTCCTGTTTGTGAGTGCACTTACCTAGACTTCATGAAATGAAAACCCCATATACTTTAAGGGTACTAAAGGAGTCATCGAGTTGACTTAATGGTTTGAAAGAATAGAAACTGTGTTCAGCATAAGCAACTGCTTTATGGAAAATCAAATCAAGTTTTCTACTTGTACTCTTCTTGGAAGTGCTCTAACATGGTGGAACTCCCACGTTAAGACTGTTGGTCACGATGTTGCTTATGCAATGACTTGGACAAACCTGAAAAAGAAGATGACTGACAAGTACTGCCCAAGGGGCGAGATTAAGAAGATGGAGGCTAAGATGTAAAATTTAAAGGTTAAAGGTACCGACGTGATAAGCTACAACCAACGTTTTTAGGAAATGGCATTGATGTGTGTTAGGATGTTTCCTGAAGAGTCAGACAAGATTAAGAAATATGTTGGTGGTTTACCCGAAATGATTTACGAAAGTGTAATGGCATCTAAGCCAAAAACCATACAGGATGCAATTGAGTTTGCAACTGAGCTGATGGATAAGAAAATTCACACTTTTACTGAACGACAGAGTGAGAACAAAATAAAGCAAGATGATAACCAACAACAACAAAACAAGAGGCAAAACACTGGTAAAGCTTATGCTACAGGGTCTGGTGAGAAGAAACCTTACAGAGGATCTAAACCTCTATGCTCAAAATGCAACTATCACCATGACGGTCAATGTGCTCCAAAATATCACAAGTGCAACAGGGTTGGCATCTGGCGCGTGACTGTAGGAGTACTACAAATGCCAACACTGCTAACAACTAAAGGGGCGGTAGGTCAAAAACCTACTTGCTATGACTATGGAGCCCAGAGACATTTCAAGAGGGATTGTCCAAAACTAAAGAACAACAACCGTGGTAACCAAGGTGGAAATGGCAATGCTCCAGCGAAAGTGTATGCGGTGGGCTGTGTAGGGACAAACCCAGACTCAAACATCGTTACGGGTACGTTCCTTCTAAACAACCGCTATGCTTCTATCTTATTTGATATTGGAGCCGATAGAAGCTTTATGTCTACTGCATTTAGCTCCCAAATTGATATCACACCATCTACCTTAGATCATTATTATGATGTTGAACTAGCTGACGGGGGGATAATTGGGTTAAATGCTATTATTCAGGGTTGTACATTAAATTTCCTAAATCAGCCATTCAACATAGACTTAATGCCTGTAGAACTTGGTAGTCTTGACATCATAATCGGTATGGATTGGTTGTCAAAGTACCAAGCTATCATTGTTTGTTCCGAGAAAATCGTTCGTATTCCCTGGGGAATGAAACATTGATTGTTCGTGGTGACGGAAGCGACCAAGGAAACGAGACTCGTTTGAACATTATCTCGTGTACTAAAACACAGAAGTACATGCTAAAAGGATTTCCTATCTTTTTGGCACATGTTACTACAAAGGAGGCTGAAGACAAGTCAGAGAAGAAGCGAATTGAGGACGTACCGATCATTTGAAATTTTCTTGAAGTATTTCCTGAAGACTTGCCGGGTCTCCCTCCGACTCGACATGTGGAATTCCAAATTGATTTGATACCTAGTGATGCACCTATAGCACGGGCACCTTATCGATTAGCCTTGTCCAAAATGAAGGAATTATCGGACCAACTCTAAGAACTTTTAGACAAGGGATTCATAAGACCCAGTTCCTCACCTTGGGGAGCTCTAGTCTTGTTTATCAATAAGAAGGATGGGTCATTTCGAATGTGCATCGACTGTCGAGAGCTGAACAAGCTAACAATGAAGAATCGTTATCCACTCCCAAGGATCGACGATTTATTTGATCAACTACAAGGATCCAGTGTTTATTCTACGATAGACTTGCGATCGGGTTATCACCAGCTTCGAGTACGTGAAGAAGATATTCCGAAGACGGCATTCGAAACTCGATATGGTCTTTACGAGTTCCAAGTTATGCCATTTAGTTTGACGAACACACCGACGTAATTTATGGATCTCAAGAATCGAGTGTGCAAGCCATATTTAGATAAATTTGTGATTGTCTGTATTGACGATATACTCATCTAAAGAACAAGAAGGAACACAAAGAACATCTTAAGGCAATTCTAGAGTTGCTTAAGAAAGAGGAGTTGTACGCTAAATTCTCTAAATGTGAATTTTGGATTCCTAAGGTATAATTTCTCAGCCACGTGATTGATAGTCAAGGCATTTACGTGGATCCCGCCAAGATCAAATCCATAAAAGATTGGGCATCTTCTAAAACACCAACGGAGATTCAGTAATTTTTAGGTCTTGCTGGGTATTACCGAAGATTCATCAAAGGATTTTCGAAGATCACCAAGTCAATGACCAAGCTTACTCAGAAGAAGGTCAAGTTTGTTTGGGGCGACAAACAAAAAGCAGCTTTTCAACTGCTAAAGCAGAAGTTGTGTAGTGCACCAATTATGGCTTTACCTGAAGGAAGCAAAAAATTTATTGCATACTGCGATGCTTCGATCAAAGGTTTGGGCGCTGTGTTGATGGAAAGAGAAAAGGTGATTGCTTATGCATCACGCCAATTGAAAATTCATGAGAAGAACTATACGACACATGATTTGGAACTTGGAGCAGTAGCGTTTGCTTTAAAAATCTAGAGACACTATCTGTATGGAATCAAGTACACGGTGTTCACAGATCACAAGAGTTTACAACACATTCTTGATCAAAAGGAGTTAAACATGAGGCAACGTCGTTGGTTAGAGTTGCTCAACGATTACGATTGTGAAATACATTACCACTCAAGGAAAGCAAACGTAGTAGTTGATGCCTTAAGCCGTAAAGAACGGAATAAGCCATTACGGGTTCGAGCCTTACTCATGACTATTGGTTTAAATCTCCCCAAACAAATTTTGAATGCTTAGACTGAAGCACGGAAACCAGAGAACATCAAGAACAAAGATGTTAGAGGTATGTTGATTGAAAATTCAAAGGATCCAGAGAAACTTAGAACAAAAAATTTGGAACCCCGCATGGATGGAACTCTATGCTTAAATGGTAGGAGTTTGTTACCCTGTTATGGCGATTTGCGGACCGTGATCATACACGAGTCCTACAAATCAAAATACTCTATCCATCTGGGTTCTGACAAGATGTGTCAGGACATGAAGAAGCTATATTGGTGGCCCAATATGAAGGCCGACATCGCCACCTATCTTAGCAAATGTTTGACATGTGCTAAGGTCAAGGATGAACACCAAAGGCGGTGTAACCCGAGTTACCTCAATGGAAGTGGGATAATATCACAATGGATTTTATCACGAAGCTTCCTAAGTCGTCACAAGGTTACGACACCATTTGGGTGATTGTTGACAAACTCACTAAATCCACAATCTTCGTACCACTGAGGGAAACCAATCCCATGGAAAAATTGGCAGGAATGTACCTGAAAGAGGTAGTCACGAGGCATGGGATACCTATCTTAATCATTTGTGACGCGAAGACTCTAGGTTCGCATCAAATTTCTGGAGGTCACTTCAGAAGGCCTTAGGTACGAATTTGGATATGAGTACTGCGTATCATCCACAGACTGACGGACAAAGCGAGAGGACTATTCAGACTCTCGAGGATATGCTGCGTGCTTGTGTGATCGACTTTGGAAAGGGTTGGGTTAACCATTTGCCATTAGTCGAGTTTTCATATAACAATAGTTATCACGCTAGCATTAAGGCTGCACCATTTGAAGCACTTTTGTAACATCCGAGAATTTTCTGATTTATAAGATAACTATTTTACCCCTTTGACTTTTAAGTCTGACTTGACTTACAAGGAGAAAATCATTCAAATCAAGCAGAGAATTCAAGCCGCTCGTGATTGACAAAAGAGTTATGCCGATTTAAAGTGTAAGCCTATGGAATTTCAAGTTGGAGATAGAGTTATGCTCAAGGTTTTACCTTGGAAAAGAGTAGTACGTTTTGGCAAACGAGGGAAGCTAAACCCCAAATATGTTGGACCTTTCAAAGTGTTGGAAAAGGTTGGAGCCATTTCTTACAAGCTTGAACTTCCTCAAGAGCTGAGTAGAGTTCACAATATGTTTCATGTATCCAACTTGAAGAAGTGCTATGCCGACGAACCATTAGCCGTTCCGTTAGATGGACTCCATATTGATGACAAGCTTCATTTTGTCGAGGAACCAGTCAAAATCATGGATCATGAAGTCAAACGGTTAAGGCAAAGCCGTGTCCCAATTGTCAAGGTTCGATGGAACTCTAGGAGAGGTCCTGAGTTTACATGGGACCGTGAAGACCAATTCCGAAAGAAATAAACTTTCCCATTTCTCTTCTTATAAACCCACGCCTCCCCTATTCTTCTTTGAATTATTATGATAACTTGTCATAAGATATTTTATAACACCCCCGTGTTTTAGAGTCATTTACGACGTCAATAAATTCACTATTTATTTTTAGTCTTGTACGCGTTTGCTTTTAATTTTAATCGTTAAGTTAAATCGCGTAAGCTAAAAATGATCATTCAACGTAAACGGGCATCAAACAATTAAATGTTTACGTCAAGCAAGTGTTAGATAATTATTTGGAAGATAATTATTACCCTTGTACATTTTATTTTTATTGGTTACGTAAAGTGTTTACGTTTCGCGATAAAATGCGTTTAGGCATACCCGGAACCAGCAAAACTTATCTACGCTTCAACAAATACCCAATATTATATCCAATACCTAAAGTTTTATAAAAATTCACCCATGTTAACATTGTTAGTCATATTGTACATAAAATAAATTAAATAGAACATACACTTTACTAGTTATATCTTTATACATTTAAACTACAACTTATACTTCAAGATAATGCAAGATATTTTGTAAATAATCAAAAATCACCAACTATCACCCTCCCCCCCTAAAATTCGGATGGAAACATTGTCCCAAGGGGACAATGAGCACACACAATACCAACTTGAGCTTGTACAACTTATATCTCATTAAACCTAAGTATGACTAAGCAAGTCTTGACCAAAGACTTTCCTTATTTCCCTCATTGTGTTTTGGACTTTCAAATGGCAATCTTAACTAGTCTAAGATGTATATAAAGGAAGAACTAGATATAATACACACACATCTTCATTTTACTTAGTGAAAACTTTACCATATCTCTCTTGGCTCTCTCAAAACCTACATCCAAAACCAAACAACATAAACAATCCATACCAAATTTATTTACAACACATACAATTGTTCTTACAACATATCTAAGATATCCTAAGGTGTTTAGAGGGTTTGGTTTGGCGTTTACAAGTGTTAAAGCAAGAAGGTTCAATATTAGGGTTTACGTGGAATTAGGGTTTTCAAGGTCTTGGAAGCTAGGGTTTGTTTGCTAAACAAGGGTTTAGATCATATTGTTCATCATCTTACATCATACTAAGGTTACCTAAGAACCTTAATCTCTTTACATTTGTGATTTCATATGTATATTATGTCTATGTAGTTAATCACCATCTAGGAAACTTATTTACATGAAAAATGAAATTTTTACTTATGATCATGGTATGATATACTTTGTCATGTGCTATATTGTTGGTAGGAACATGTGAGAATGGAAGTATGTACATTATATAAGTGTGGTTTATGTATAAAAGCTTATATAAACTAGTTACCTAAAAAGTGTATTTATAAAAGTTCATGAACAAATAGGTGTGTAGACTTATAGATCTTGTGATTCTTGGATAATATTTGGACAAATGATGGACTAAGGACCCTAAGTATGTAAGACATGTGATACTAGGTGTTGTAATGGACGTGTAGCAAAGTGGCTAAACTAAAAAGGTATAAAATCAAGTTTTAAACATATTTTTACAAAATGACCAAAACCTTTGGATTAAATTCAAAATATAAAGTATTTATTTTATATTTTTTTCGTATTTACGATAATTAAAGTTTATAAAAATAATTGTTAGCCTCAAAATATTGAGTCGAACAATGGAAGTTCGTTCATAATTATATTAGGTCTCAGTCACTAAATTAATATACGTTGTAATAGGCTAGACGGGTAAACGGGCTCTTATTTATAATCTAATCGGTCACGTGTATCGGGCGAAAGCCCAAGTAAAACCGAGCCCGGCCGTAAATGTTCAAAAGGCATGCAAGCCTATAAAGACACCTCACCCAAGGAAGGTGAGGTGGTTGGTTCATTTGTAACATTTCAAGTTAATCATCCAATTCCATTTTTCTCTCTAACCTTCTCTCTCTAGATTCTCTCTCTACATTCTTCCTAATCTTCTTGTTAATCTTATTGAAGTGAAGTGATAAAGGGTTACCGACATTTGGTATCAGAGCCTCGGGTGTTTTCGTGTTTGATTCGTGGTTTAAAACATTCGAATTTCGTGTATCATTTAGTTGTTTGGTTCGAAATAGAAAAAACAAGCAAAAACCACGTTTTGATTTGATTTTTTCATGGTTAAGGTGTTAAAGTTGTGTACTTTTGTGCTTAAAACAAACCCTTGTATCGTTTAGTGAGGTTCTACAATTCATTTCGTGGCAAAAAGGGTAAAATCGAGCAAGTTTGAAGTTTATTCGTCACTGCGTTTTGACAAAGTTCTTGTTGCGTTTTGACAAAATTTCTTGGTTGCGTTTTGAGTATCGAGACATTGCGTTTTTGAGAAAAATAGACTGCGTTTTTGTCCATTGCGTTTTGTCACTGCGTTTGAGGCATGGCGTTTTGAAGTCACTGCGTTTTGAGTCACTGTAGTTTGGTCACTGCTTTTGACGCCACAGTTGCGTTTTGTAGATTATCATGCGTGTTTTGACTAAAACGTTACTCTGCCCAAATTTTTTATCCATTGCGTTTTGTGTCCGAGAAGTGTTGCGTTTTGAGTAGACACGTTGCGTTTTGATCAATTTGTTGCGTTTTGATCAAGTGTTGCGTTTTGATCAAGTGTTGCGTTTTGACCAAGAACTCTTGCGTTTTGACTAAAGTCATTGCGTTTTGTCCATTGAAAACACATGTTTTGAAATCCTAATTTCCCGAAAAAAAAATTCGACCATACCGCTAAGGTCGATCCGCGCATCAGGTGGTATTTGACCGAATTTGGGAATATATATTAATCACCGCTTAATCAAAACATCACATCAAGACAAACAAACTTCATGGACTAAATACAAGGACTTTGGACTTTAATTTGGACTACAAGGACACATAATCAACAAACTTTAACAACAACAATTAACTTTTCACGTTTCTCCTCGAGTTTTGTAAAATCCCGCAAAAGAACTCAATTTCTCGGTTTAAATCTTTGACTTGTAAAATCCCGTGGAAATTAATTTCTCTCAATTAAAACCACAATCCAATCAACACTTCATAACACTTAAGATCCTACAAATCATTTTCACTTCATAATTCACGTTAAAATGGGAACAAAGGTTACTTCATCTTTGGGTTCAGTTTTAGAGGAACCAGAGATCGTGCCTCTTGGTCGGATAAACTAGATGATGCACTCTGGGCCTTCCGTATTGCTTACAAAACACCCATCGGGTATACTTCATACAAGCTCGTGTACAGAAAGGCATGTCATCTACTGATCGAGCTTGAGCACAAAGCCTATTGGGCCTTGAAGCATGCAAACTTTGACCTTAAGACCGCGGGTGATCACCAAAAAGTTCAACTCAATGAATTAAATAAACTTCGTGTTCAAGCCTATGAGAACTCTTTGATCTATAAAGAGAAGACAAAGAGGATCCATGACTCAAAGATCAAAAACCGCGTTTTCAACGTTGGTGATCAAGTCCTCCTCTTTAACTCTAGATTGAAGATTTTCCCGAGCAAGTTAAAATCCCGTTGGTTCGGACCATTCACCATTGCCCATGTCTTTCCATATGGCACCACCGAGTTATCTCAAAATTCTGGGCCAAACTTCAAGGTGAACGGTCATAGAATTAAGCACTACTTTGGAGGGGACGTACCATAAATGGTTATTCCAGATCTCCAAACCTTCCCCAAGGACCAATGAATTCGGGGACTGGGTCAAGCTTAGTGACCCTAAACAAGCGCTTCGTGGGAGGCAACCCATGCTTATCCTAGTAGTTATATTAGGTAGTAATGAATAAGTGTTTTTTGTTGTGAGGAGGTGTGCCTCTTTCCTTTCTAGTTTGCTTGTGTTTTTGTGATTGTCCAGGATTGTCCCGGATTTTTTTGAAGCCTCTCGTGCTCGTGGTTTTGTCCTTCGATCACAATAGCTTCACATCCTCAGCTTCATTTGGGAAATCCAATATCATAATCTAATCGACTAATGTTTATATTTAAGCATACTTAATAAATGATAAGTGCTTAATTACACATATCTTTTACCTCTAAAAACGAGCTTAAATGACCAAAAACAGACAAAAACTGCCAAATATATGTTTGTTTTGCATTTGTATTGTGCAGGAAGTGGATATCAACAAAAAGACAGAAAACAGAGCCAAAATGACAAAACTGAGCATGAAATGGAAAAGACTGTGCAAATGTATGTGTAGTGAGTATGTATAAATCAAAGGCCAAAGACAAAATGACAAAGTCAGAGTCAATACAGAAAATCAGCAGTCAAACCGAGCCAGAACTGAAGAATACAATTGGATGCACATCTTAACTCCATCTGATGGGCCGGTAAAGCCCAATAGTATAATTATGAAGACTGTGAAGACCAAATGGGCCCTCAATCAATTACAACAGCCCATTTGTGTGCAATTGACAAAGACTGTGAAGACTTTGAAGGCCCAAAAAAAAACCAGCCAGTTACAGCCATCTTAACCATGCCAAGTACCAAAACCACTTCATACAGCTTATTGGGCTTTGAAAAAGCACCCCATAGCTAAGCTGTACCTTATATTGGCCCAAACACAAACAATGGGCCCAATAGCCCAAACCCAAACCCAGTTGGGCTCAATACAAAACCCAAGCTTAACAAAAGCCCACAATTCTTTTTTATAAAACTTTAGGGGGGCTAAATTGTCATTTTTAAAAGTGTTTTATAAAGAAAAATGGAAAAATAAAGAGAAGGACTTAATCTGCCAAAATGCAATACTTTTTCTCTTTTAAAACCAAAGGGGCAGTTTTGCAATTTCCCTAAACCCTTTTTAATTCTTTTCTATAAAAACCAGAGGGACCTGATTTGCTATTATTCAAACTCTTTTTTATTCTTTAGTTATAAAACAGCAGGGACCAAAGTGTCACTTTCCAAACTTATATTATAACTAAAAAAGGCTTAAAAGAAAAATGAAAAGAGAAAGAAAGATGGAGGGGTATTTTTGCATCTTTTCCAAACTCACCTTTTAAACCTTCGACCCACTGTGTACTATAACCGTTTACCGCCAAAACCCAAACAACCCCTTCCCACGGTTTACAGCTCACCCCATCACCTCTCAGTACCCCCCCAATTAATGTCTCACCCTTTCCCACCTCCCACTTGTATTTGAGACCTGCCATGTTGGCAATCTACACAAACCCCGAGACCCCCCTCTATGTGCTGAGTTGTATGATAAAGTAGCACAAGGCAATCCAAGGGCTGGGAATTGTGTGAAGACTTTCTACACACCCAACTAGCACAATGTAAAGACCAAGAATGACTTTGGGACTTGTATAAAAAGAAGAAAACCAAGCCGAGTCAAACACACCACTTTTATATATGTTTTAGTGTAATTTTACTTTTAAAAGTCTTTTATTAAGCAATTAGTGTAACTCAGTTCATTTTTAAAGTCCTATGTTGTAATCCCTTGTTTATCAATAAAATTTTAAGAGTTTCTTGTTATTTTAATTCGAAATTTAAAGTTCAATGTTCATTGTTTAAATCTGTTTAAATGGTTGCAAAAAGTGTTAAAAGTCATTAAACTCAACTTATAATTAATTATTTCACCCTGCATTTACCCAAAAAAAGGTCAAAATACCCGAAATTATAAATTAAAGGGGTGTTTGGCACTATAGTTAAAATGGGTCAAACAAGATTTGTCATGGGTCACATGCACTCAGCCAATCTTGGCTGAGTGTGTAGGACACATTAGTATAATTTAAGTAAAGATTTTAGTAAAAAAATAAGTTTTTATGCTCCTTGTGTTATTCTGCCAAATTAATAAGCTCACATTGTGCTTAAAAAACTTAAGCTGTTTAAGACAGCATAAGCACCTATTTCTTATGCTACTTGAGTCATAAAAACCAAAAGAAAGGCCCTTGTTTCTGTCCATTGTAAGTTGACCAAGTAGAAGTCAACTTAAGAAAGATGCATGTTTTCTAAAACCCTTGATTTTTAAGTCCATATTTCAGCATGTTTAACTTGTCCCTAATGCCCCAATTTTTGGAAATAAGCTCAATCATATGCCCTCTTTATCTGTTTGTGCTTTGTTGTGGCTAAAAAGTTCATTTGTGCTTATTTCAATAAGCCAAAATAAGCCCCTATGTCACTAATACCCTCCCCTGGTGCTGAGCACCAGGGTTAAGCCCTCATTTCTAGCTTATTTAGAAACTAGACCCTAGGATTTTATGCCTTTTTCATATAGCTTATAGGTAGTGCTATTAGGTTTAGCAGCTTAGTTTAATTAGAAAGCTTATTTAAATAGCTTAATAGTAGCTTAAAAGTAGCCTATTTCTGTCTTTTTGTTAAAACTGTTTAGATAGCTTATTAATTTCCAGCTTATTTTAGGGCTTAATTTAGAATACTTTAGCTTATTTAGGACTCCCCTAGCCTATTTATCTGTTCCCCATAAGTTATAGCTTATTTAGTTGGCTTAAATCCCCAAAACAAAGAAAAATAAGCAAATAAGCTCATTAAGTCTGCTGTCATAAACAGCTTAATTTTCTGGCTTATTCTTTTAGAATCAGCACTTCGTGCTTTTTCAAAAGTTACTCCCCTTGAGCCCCTTAACAACTTTGCTTCTTTGGCTTTTTGATAATAAGCACTTTGGACTTGATTTGTAATCGGGGTAGTGCTCAGGGACTGTTTGTGTAATTTTGTTTTTCATAGTTAACATTGTTAGTCCCCTTTGTTAGTTAGCCTGTTACCCCGTTAGTCCTTGTGTCCTTTCACTGTTAGTCCCCAGCAGTTAACTTTAGTTAGTTTATTTAATTTAAATAATTAATTTAGGTTAAAATCTAATTAGTTTAATTACTTTTAATTTAAACAGTAAAATTTGGGCATTTTTATATTTTTAGAATTGTTAACTTTTTCTTTATTTAATTTTATTTTTTCAGAATTTTTATAACTTTTATTTTTTGTCTTTTTCTATTTTCTTAGTTTTAATTAGTTTTTAATCTTTATAAATTCATAAAAAATCCAAAAATTAATAAAAAAATATTTTTCTTTTTTATAAAATTTTCTTTTGTCATTTAGTGTCTAGGAAAAATATAACATTTAGTGTAGGCTTAATTTTTCTTAAATTTCAGTCTTAGACCCGTTTTACCGGGTGCATTTTACCGTTTCTTTTCGTTTTACATTCAAACGACCTCCGTTTTAGTTCTAGTTTTCTTTATTTTTCAAATTAAGTTAATTAGAATTTAATTTTGATTTTTAATTTAATTTAGCATTTATTTTCTTAATTTTTAGTATTTAGGGTTCCCGATACCTGATTCTGTTCCTGTATTTTAGTAATAATTAATTTTAGATTTTCACCTATAACTAATTTGTTTCCCGTAGTTTTTTACGATCCCCATTCCTTTGCTTTTTTCCCGTAATTAATTAGGTTTTATTTAATTAGTTGTAATTATACAGTGTTTCCATCTCGATCATTCATTTCTCAATCAACCAGAGATAATTATTTCAATTGCAGCCTCGTTGGGACATACGAACCGGAATATCTCTTCCTGGAAACTTTTTATTATTGATTTGCTTCTTATATATTTAATCTCTTTGTGTAGCTTTTTGAACCTTTCCCTTGGTTAAGGGCATTTGGTTGAGATTTGCATTTGAGTTATTTAAGTGTATACCGTCAACGAATCAATAAACAGCTTAGAGTGACGTAGAGACCCTTCTTAAAACATTGAGGACAATGTTTAAATCTAGTATGGGGGGGATCTATCGATTTGATTGTGCCTGCAGTCGTTGTTTTTACGTAATCTCGTTTTTACCAAAAAAATTGAAAAAAAATCAAAAAATTTCAAAAAATAAAATAAGTGTTTTGTCACAATTTTGACTTTCCTGCTGGGTAGAATGAGAATAAAATTTTAACCCGATTGAGCGTGTTGAGCTCTAGCTTATTCCTTAACTTTTAGGTTAAGCGTACGCGATATTAAAAAAATAAAAAAAAAGATTTTTTTTTTGGAAAAAAAAAATTAATTATAATAAAAAAAAATTTTAAAAATAAAAAAGATTTTCGGAATTTTGACTTTCCTGCTGGGTAGAATGAGAGTAAATTTTGACTCGATCGAGCGTGTTGAGCTCTAGCTTGCTCCTTAACTTTTAGACTAAGCGTTCGCGAAAATTCGCGAAGAACGAAAAATGATAGAGTTAAGTATGAGTGGGATGCTAAACATGGATTATTTGGAAATCTTAAGAGCTCATGTATGTAATTTGTGGTTTTGTCTCCCATAAGCTCCTAACCGGACTAATAATACGTGCTATTTTTGGAGATTAAACTTAAATCAAGAATTTTTATGTAGTTGATAACAAAAATTTTAGTCTTAGTTCAAACTTATACTTAAATTTTTCAAAAAGAAGTCTTCTCAATATATCATAAATAACCCAAAAAAAATTTAATATGATGAAAAATGAAAAGTTTGCTGCATCTTGCCGGCTCACAACCGATGTTACAGCCTTCTAAAGAAAGTCCATAGTAAGAATAAAAATCCGAGACTGATAAAAGTTTGCTGCATCTTGCCGGCTCACAACCGATGTTGCAGCCTTCTAAAAGGTTGAGGGTTACAATTGTATCAATGTTATGTTTAATATTAAGTGTGAATTAATAAATGTAAGATCTCTTTTTGTTAAATTTAAATATGCTTTTGAACTTTGACTAATTCATTTTAAGTTTTTAAATAAGCTATGTATATACGGGAAACCTAAGAGTTTTTGAAACCTAAGGTCTGTGAGTCCCGATACTAGTCTATGTTGGGTGTCAAAAGCCTGGTCACTTAGCCGCAAGGTTGGGATGTGCCGAGACAAAAGTCGCTACATGGGATGATCTCGCCTTCAAACTCATTATTCTCGGGTGGAACGTGAAGCGTAGAATTTTGAAAAATGTTGATCCATGGTTGAAATTCAAAATGGCACATTCACCTAAGATAAAATAAATGTCGGGAGTGAAAAGTTCACAAGTTGCAAATATAAGTAGTGTTAGCATCTTAACTGATATTTAATAGTGATTTCGTTTTGAGCTCGGTTTGGAACGAGTGAAAAGTCGGGGATGATGAATTTATCCTTTTTGGGGTATTTTATAAGATTAAAATACATCTTGTTCTATGATCCCTAAAAGTTATAAAAATAACAAAAGTCAAATAAGTTAGTTAGTTGCTTAAAAAGAAAGTACAAAAAAAATAAGAAAAAGAAAAGTGCAAAAATATGTGTAGCAATAAGTGTAGATTTATATGGTAAAAACGGGGCGTTTTCAAAACTAAGGATTCCTTAATTCCCTTTAACGAACACTTATCTACTTTATGAGGTTATTAGTTTAGGGGCTTTGAGATTTTTGGTTTTCTAAGCGGATATTTATATCTCTGCGTAAGGACACGACAATATCTTAGTATGGGGGATTTTGGTATGTGCTTAATTACACATACCATTTTCTATTAAAACCAGACTTAAATGACCAAAAACGTACCAAAAATACATTGTATTTGTATGTTTTTACTTATATTGTGCAGGAAACGGATATCTAAGAAAAGGACAAAAATCGAAGCAAAACGGACAAAACCGAGCACGGAATGGAAAAAGCGTGAAGCAAAAGTCAAAATCAAAGCCAAAAGTCAAAGTCAACGCCAAAAAAGTCAAAGTCAAAGGGAGCGCACAAAATCCGATAGCCAGGGGGAAAATCAAATATCATAAATTGCGGCCAACACCCGGTTACCCGAGTTAATGGGCCAGGTCAGCCCAATAGTATTTATATACATTCAAAAAGCTCAAAAGTCCAATTCGTGTTATAATAAGCCCATTTCCTTTCTTGGTTATAACTGGCCCAATACTTATAAACCAAATCCAAGCCCAAAATAACTACTTAACAGCCGTTATGACCTGAACCCTTTTACCCTTTTACCTATTAACCCAGTTAGTCCTTTAGGGACTGTGTTTGTAACAACAACATACACCTTGAGGGGCTTAAACTGACAACCCTCCTTATACTTATATCACCACAAGGACTAGTTATGCAATCAAACCACACAACTTCAGGGGTCCATCTTGCCACTTCCCCAAACACTTTACCTGTTAAACCCAAAACCACCCCTTACCCGCCAAAACCAACCCTGACACTGTGTTGCCTGTGTCGTTTTCTCCTTGTCCAACCCTGCAACACCCACTCCAAAAAATTGTTCCCACTTCACCCCACACAAATAAACACCACCCTCACATGGGCTTCAATCCACCTTGACAATCCTCTCATTCCTATTCGTTGAAGGTTAGACAAGAAAAATGGAGGGTTGAGATCTTATGGACTTGTGCAGCAAGCTAAATGAATGTTTTGATGATGCTTGAAAGTCTATCTCTCAACAAAGCACAAGAAAAAAAAACACAAGCAAAGACTCCCAGCTTATATAAAAAAAAAAAAAAAAAGGAAAAGGACAAAGAAGAAAACGATGAACTAGGAGTAGAATATATTTAATTTTGATGTTTTTTTATGTTTGATGTACTTTTAAATTATGTCATTTAATTTTAGTCTTGTAAAACCTTTCACTGTTTTAATGAAAATTTAAGTTTATTGCAAAAATTGTCTTTTAAATTTTATGTACTTGATTGCTAGTAAAGCAACACACGTAATAATAAAATATATGATATGAATATAAAATAGTATGAAATTCCCAAACTACCGTTGAGGACAAAGGTAGTTAGAAAAATCACACGATAATATATAATAATACGTATATTAACCGGAAAGTATGATTCCCGGGTCGTTATTCTTCAACGATTTATGAAATTGAGACCACGTTTGTTGTTCGGACAATGATTTGAATTAGTTAAAAGATAATTTGTCTCCTAAAATCCTAAAATTGAACAAATTAAAGGAAAATTAAACCTAAATTAAATAACGGGAATTTAAACTTTTACTAAAAACGCAAAACGAGGACCCTAAATGGTAATTAAAAACCCTAAATTTCCAAATTTAAACCTAAAATGAAATTTTCTTTTTAAATAGACTCTAATTGACTAAAAAGTAAGTTTAAAGAAAACTAGAACAAAAACGGAATTGAAATGAGCTTAAAAACACGAAAAACGAGAACGGAAACGAATCTCGTTCTTTAAAAATTGAAATTTTGCAATTTTAACCCTACGAAAGCAAAACTAATTTTCCTAGAAACTTTACGATAATTTTTTTTTCTAAAAAAGAATTATATTTTTTTGATTATTTTTCTATTTTTTATGATTTTTTAAAGTTTTTAATAAAAATAAATGTTTAAAAATACTAAACTAATTATAAAAATTCTAAAAAAAATACAGAAAATAGCTTGAACTAAAAGGGACCTAAGAAAAATAAGCTTGATTACACAGCTTATCGAATAAGCTGTGTAAAAAGCTATAACAGCTTATTAACTAAATAGGTTAAAATGTATATAAGTATTAAATTTAGTAAACCTATAACGAAAAAGACCCCAGGGCACGATGGTTAGTGAGGTGTGTGGTTGTGTTGTTATAAAGGTTGAGGGTGTTGAGGTCGGGGGTTCGAGCCTTGCTCACCCCCGATTTCCACCTTCCCTTTTTTTATTTTTGAAAACTTATAAAAGCAAAGTTTTAGAAAAGCTAAGAATAAGCACTTTTAATAAAAGAGACTTTTATTGAAAGTCAAGAAATAAGCTGAAAAATGGCTTAAAAGGCAGAAAAACAACTAAAACTGATTTTTTTTGGCTTTTTAAAAAATCTAAGAACTTTAAAAGCTAGAAATAAGCTATACTAGGGCTAAATAAGCAATATCTATCCTAAGACTAACCTAATAAGTCAATGTGGACAGAAATAAGCTCAAGAGACAAGCCATAAGCTGAAAAATCACAATAAGCTCTTAAGCAATCTTTGAAACCAAACAGGCCTTGAGGCACTTTTGAGCTTTATAGTCATGTATTGGATGAGGAGCAATTAGCATTCTTAGCAGATCCTGGAGTTGCAGATGTTCAAGTTACTTAGACAATAATTCCACTAAATGTTGCGTTCTAGACTGATGATCTCGATGCTTATGACTCAGACTGTGATGATATCTCTTCAACAAAAGCGGTTCTTATGGCTAATCTTTCAAGTTATGATCCAGACATCCTCTCTGAGGTACCACAACATGAAACTTATCAAAATGATGATATGCTTAATCAAAGTGTGCAAGAGACACAATATTTTGAACAATCCCTTATTGATTATGTTCCAGATAACGAAATAACAAGTGATAGTAATATCATTTCTTATGAATAGTATATGCAAGAAACGCAAAATGCGATTGTTCAAGATACTAACTCTTCTGCACAACAAGATTCTATGATAATATCTATGTTTGAACAGATGTCTGAACAAATATCTAATCATGTAACTAATTGGGATAAGGTTAATCAGGAAACCAAAACTATTAATGAATCATTAACCGCTGAGCTTGAAAGATATATGGAACGAGTCAAAACTTTTGAACAAAGACTTAATGTTGATTTGAGCAGTCATGAAAATTTATTGATTCACAAATGGATGACATGATTCGGAATAAGAATGCACTTAAGCAAGAAATTGACTCACTTAAACAGACTCTTTCTAAACAAGTTAAGAAAAATGAATCGTTATTGCAAACATTTACTGTTTTCAAAAAGGAATCCAAAGAAAAAGAAAATAAATACATGGACAAAGAAATTAAGTTAGAAAAGAAAATAAAGGAACTGGATAATATTGTCTATAAAGTGGGTCAATCTGCGCAAACAGTGCACATGCTAACGAAACCACAAGTTTTTTATGATGACACTCACAAACAAGCTCATGGTTATCAAAATCCGTTTTATCTTAAGAAAGCTCATCGGATTAAGCCAACGTTGTATGATGGTATTGTGATATCTAAGAAACATGATGTGATTTATGTGGTTGATGAAGAAAAGACTTTGATTTTAGAAGAAGAGAGTCGATCAAAAATGCTTGCAAAACAAAATGATCGAATTTCAAAAGAAAAGAAAATTAATATTTCTCCAATTAATTATTCTGAGTTGAATAAATTGTCTAAATATTTTGGAAAACGTTTTGTTCCACAAAAAGAACTGTCTGTAGAACAAGCTTTTTGGTTACAGATTTCAAACCCTATTTCTGAACAACCTGTTGTTCAAACTGCACCTGTTAGAACGAAGGCTCCCAGTGAACTCCCAAAAGTAAGCATGGTTAAGACAAGTATTCAAAAACTAAAAATCATCTTGCCAGTTTTGACAAGGTGATGAAAGTATGGACCACTCCTGATGCAATAACTAAAGGGTCATGGTGTTTTGAACACACAAAAGCGGTTTTCATGAAGTGGCCTTAATCTTTAACTTAATGAGGTGAAAACAGTTTTTAACCAAATGGAAGCTGTTGTTGAACAGTGTTCTGTAGACAAGAAATATTTTGATATTCAAAAGAAAGAAATTTTTCTTGATAATGATCGACTCTTGGAACATATTATCTGTCAAGATGTTATGAACATTGTAATGCATGCTGATTTTATACTTGTCAATGTGTTACTTGCCAATAATAAATGTCTTGTGAATGATAATCTTAAAAGTGAGCGATTGATACAAGAAAATGATCACTTATTTGAACTTCTCTTATCTTAAGAAATAGTTCACATCTGTGTAAATTCGCTTGCTACCCTAACTAATTATGCTAAAATAGAGCAGGATTATATTGATGAATATAATGAGAATCTTGTGCTTAAGACTGAGCTTGCCACCAAAAAGGAACATGTGGTTAAAGAAAAGTTTTTAATGAAGTCGTACCCAGATGTTCACGACTTGAAAATCGCTGTGCTATTCTTGAACTTAAATTACAACACCAAAAAGAAAGTTTTCTGAATAACAAACCTT